>CAUYPK010042848.1:0-44080 GCA_963574355.1 Loris lydekkerianus | reverse complement strand
TATTTGCAGGTTATACCTCCGATAAAGGTCTAATAACCAGAATCCACAGAGAACTCAAATTTATTAGCAAGAAAAGAACACGTGACCCCATTTCAGGGTGGGCAAGGGACTTAAAGAGAAACTTCTCTAAAGAAGACAGATACAAAATCTACCAACACATGAAAAAAAGCTCATCATCCTTAATCATCAGAGAAATGCAAATCAAAACTACTCTGAGATATCACCTAACCCCAGTAAGAGTAGCCCACATAACAAAATCCCAAAACCAGAGATGTTGGTGTATGAGGAGGAAAGGGCACACTTCTACACTGCTGGTGGGAATGCCCACTAATACGTTCCTTCTGGAAGGATGTTTGGAGAATACTTAGAGACCTAAAAATAGACCTGCCATTTGCTCCTATAATTCCTTTACTAGGTTTATACCCTGAAGACCAAAAGTCACAATCTAACAAAGACATCTGTACCAGAATGTTTATGGCAGCCCAATTCATAATTGCTAAGTCATGGAAGAAGCCCAAGTGCCCATCGACCCACGAATGAATTAGCAAATTGTGGTATATGTATACCATGGAATACTATGCAGCCTTAAAGAAAGATGGAGACTTTACCTCTTTCACGTTTACATGGATGGAGCTGGAACATATTCTTCTTAGCAAAGTATATCAGGAATGGAAGAAAAAGTATCCAATGTATTCAGCCCTACTATGAAGCTAAATTATAGCTTTCACATGAAGGCTACAACCCAACTATACCACAAGACTATGGGAAAAGGGCCAATGAAGGTGAAGGGAGGGGGGAGGTTTTGGTGGAGGGAGGGTTATGGGTGGGGCCACATCTCTGGTGCATGTTAGAATGGGTACAGGCGATTGCACTAATGTACACAGCTATGATTTAACAATAAAAAAAAAAAATTAAAAAAAAAAAACAAAACAAAAGAGAAAGGAAAAAAAGAAATGTTTGCTGGTAATACCAGTAAGCATCCCTTGTATGTGGTGACTGGTGACTTGCCTCTCTTGTTGCTGCTTTCGAGATTCTGTCTTTTTAAAGAGATTATAATGTCTGTCTTGGTGTGTATCTCTTTGAGTTAATCTTACTTGGAGATCATTTAGTTTCCTAAATATTTATATTTATGTCTTTCATCAAATTTGGGAAGTTTTCAGCTATTATTTCTTCAAATTCTGTCTGCCCTTTGTTCTCCTGTGGTACTGCAACTATGGAGTATGTTGGTCTGCTTGATGGTGGCTCCACAGGTCCCTTAAGCTCTGTTCACTTTTCTTCAATCTTGGTCGTTTTCTTCCCCTTAGACTGGGTAATTTATGAAGAAAATTTACCTCATTGTTCTGCAGGCTGTACAAGAAGCATGGCACCAGCATCTGTTTAAGGTGAGGGCTTCAGAGAGCTTCAAGTCAAGGCAGAAGGTGAAGGGGGAGAAGGCATGTCATATGGGGAGAGAGGAAAGCAAGAGAGCAAGGAGGAGGCGCCCATCCTCTTTTCAACATCCAGCTATTGTGTGAACTAACAGATCCAGGATTCACTCATTACCATGGGAGGGCACCAACCCATTTATGAAGCATCTGCCCTCTTGACCTAAACACCTTTCACTAGGCCCGATGCCCAACACTGAGAACAAATTTCAACATGAGATTTGGAGAGGACAAATATCCAAACCATTATTACTGCAGTAACATGGACACAGCTGCCTGTCTCAGGGGATGGGTAACTGGTACTGTGCTAAGAGCTGATGATGACTAAAATTAACCATAATTTATTGTCCAAGCCTTCCCCTGGAAGCTTAATAGACTCCAGAGGGATGCAGCCCTGCGAATGCTTTGATTTTAAAGTCTAATGATACCCATTTTGGGCTTTTGACTTCCAGAACTGAAAAAGAATAATTTTCTTATTCTCTCTTGTATAATATGTAGAATGCCCTTCTTCCTCCCTTTTATATAGATAAATGGGAGATAATAATTACCAAAATTGTGATAATTTGTCATATTCACAGAGAACTAATACAGCCTTATACCAACACAAAATTGTTTGCAATTTCATAAACACAATGCTTTTTCTGCCCTACACGCTTTTACTCAGGCTACGTCCTCTGCCAGTGCTAACTTTCCCCACCCAGCCTTAGTTCTCCTTTCTTTCCTTTCACAGGCCTTAGAGACGGCCCAGAAAGATCACCTTGACTCCTCTGGCTATACTGGGGCCTTCCTCATTTTTTTATAGCACCCTATGTAAACTGTTAATGTCTTCTAAAACATCCATATCCACTGGGGTGTCTTTTTGTTGTTGGATTTTAAGAGTCCTTTAATGATACCTGTTGAAGCATAAAGTTTTAAGATTCTATGAAATCCACCCAAAATCATCTAATTTTTCTTTTGATGCTATATAGAGGAAACCATTGCCAAGCCTAAACTAGGTCATAAAGATGTGGCCTTGTTTTCTTCTAAGAATTCAAATTCATCTCTTAAATTTAGGCCTTTAATCTAGTTTGTGTTAATTCTTAAAATGTAGTATGAGAAAGGGATCCAACTTCACTGTTTTGCATGTGGATATTAAGTTGTCTCAACACCATTTGTTGAAGAAACTGTTCTTTCCCCCCATCAAATGGGCTTGGGCACCCTTGTTTAAAATATTTCTGGACTTCTAATTTTATTCCACTGATTTCACCTTATGCCCATACCACATTCCTTTGGTTAATGTAGCTTTGTAGTTAAGTTTCAAAATCCAGAAGTTAGCCATTATCTTTTTCAACATTTTGGGGACTATCTGGGGTATTTTGCAATGCCATATGAATTTTAGGATTTACTTTTCCATTTTTCAAAAAAGGCCTTTGGGATTATTATAGGAATTGCATCACACCTATATTGCTTTGAGAATTATTGCCATTTTGCCAACATTATGTCTTTCAATCCATGAAAGACAGATGGGATGTCTGTTTACTTAGGTGTTGTTTTATTTAGTAACATTTTGTAGTTGTCAGTGTTTTAAGTCTTACATCTCCTTGGTTAAACTTATACCTTTGTATTTTGGGGTGTGTGTGTCATTTTGTTGCCCTCAGTAGAGTGCCATGTCATAGCTTACAGCAACCTCAAACTCTTGGGCACAAGCGATCCTTTTGCCTCAGCCTCCCGAGTAGCTGGAATTGCAGGTGCCCACACAACGCCCAGCTATTTTTAGAGACAGGGTCTTGCTCTTGCTCAGGTTGGTCTGGAACTTCTGAACTCAGGCAATCCATCCGCCTTGGCCTCCCAGAGTGCTAGGATTACAGGTGTGAGCCACCATGCCCAGCCCTATTCCTTAGTATTAAATTTTTAAATTTCAATTTAAAAAACTTCATATTAATGTGAGGGTACAATTAGGTTATAATGCTTGCATTTGTTAGGAAAAGTCCCTGTTGTAGTTTCCTGCACCTGGTAGAAGGTGTGCCATATACCCTCCCACTAAATGGGAGCACACCCATCCCCATCTTCTTCCCTGCTCCTCTTGGTGTTTTGTTTTAGATACTACTGCAAATGTAACTGCTTTCTTTTCTTTCTGGATTGTTCATTGCTAATGTATAGAAATATAACTGAGTATTTCATGCTAATTTTCTATACTGTAATTTTGCTGAATTATTAGCTCTCATAAATTTTTTGTGAATTCTTCGTACACACAGGATTATCATTTGTAAATAGAGATAGGTTCACGGCTTCCTATCCAATATGGATGCTTTTATTTTTCTTGCCTAAATGTTCTAGAGATTACACTTTTGAGGAAAAGAAAAAACAAATCCAAAACATTTTAACATTGCAATTTCATCATGGTTTTCAAACTCTACTTAGCAATGTAGGCATACTACTTCTAAAATCTGTAGAAAGTGTCTTATGAAAAGGGCTGGGCAAGGTGGATCACTCCTGTAATCCCAGCACTTCGGGGGGTTGAGGCAGAAGGACTGTTTGAGCTCAGGAGTTTGAGACATGCCTGAGAAAGAGCAAGACCCCATCTCTACAACAAATAGAAAAATTAGCCCAGTGCAGGGGTGTGTGTGTCTATACTCCTAGATACTTGGGAGGCTGAGGCAGGAGATGGCTGGAGCCCAGGAGTATCATGTTGCAGTGGGCTTTGATGATGCCACTGTACTCTACCCTGGACAATAAAGCAAGAGCTTATCTCCAAAAAAGAGGGATAGGAAGCATTTTAGTCTTTTCTTTTTTCTTTTGAGACAGAGTCTTACATTGTGCCCTCGGCGTCACAGCTTACAGCAACCTCAAACTCTTGGGCTTAAGTGATTCACTTGCCTCAGCTTCCCAAGTAACTGGGACTACAGTGCCTGCCTATTTTTTTTTAGAGATGAGGTCTTGTTCTGGCTCAGGCTGGTTTTGGATTCATGAGCTCAGGTAATCTACCCACCTCGGCCTCCCAGAGTGCTAAGTTTACAGGTGTGAGCCACCATGCCTGGCCCATTTTAGTCTTTGTACCTAAAGAACAGGTACCACGTAAACATTCCAGTGTCAACAGCATTTAAAACTGTGGCCAGCAATATATGGAAGAACAGATTTTGTACTACTTTTGCACTAAATTATCTTTGGTATGTTTTAAAATACTGAAGAAATAGAAACAAATTTGAAACAAGTTTTTACCTTCAAAATTTATTATACAATCTATACACACAAAATGGAATCCTATTTATAAAAGAAGCATGTGAAAGAATAAGTTATATTAAACTTCAATAAAAATGAGTATGTAAATGTATATCTCTAGGAATATATACACATTTAAATGTTCTCAGTGACTGGCATTGCTTTATATATTACATAAGACGGTATCTACTAATTAAGGTATCCGATTTACTGGGTTTTAGAAGACCTTAAATACAACATCCAGATTAAGTCATTAACAAATGGCGGCTCAACTCTGAACTGCATCAGAATCCAGAATCTCTTATTTTAGATCATTTACTAGGCTCTTCAATAGGTTTCCAACAGACGTTATTGTACAAATATTAGAATGCCCCCCCAAAGAATATGCATAAAAGTGAATGGCTGTAACTTTAAGAAATGTATTTTAATATAAAATTTATAATATTTATATAATTGCATATAAATGGTATCTATAGATATAACCTAAACACAATTTTAGAAAGACAGTTTTCAAATATAAAAACCTTGTGCTATTAAAAAGACATTAACAAAGTAGTTATTATTACATTTATTGTGTTATAATTATAAAAGTAAACAAAAAATATTTAAAATCTTTATTAACTCAAATTAGAATTATAAAAATATTTATCTAAAAAACACTAATTTTGATATTGAAGTACAGAATTGTAGTATGGCCAAAAGCTGTTCAAGTGCTCTCCTGGCAAATGACTTATACAAGTTTTTAAGTGAATGAACAGGGAAGCTAATGTCAGATGTGAGAAGGGAATTCAATAAAATAAAGATGACAAAAAGAATAACAAAGACAATGGTTTAGCAAGTTTCCAGTCTGATACAATAAACTATTTTTAGGAAAGATAAAATGAAAAGTGCTTAATACAAAAAAATTTTAATGTCAGTAATTATTCTTAAGTGCCATAAAACAGGACTTAACCAAAATAACTTTATTAAGAATTGGCTAAACTTCAACTATTAATACTATTCTATTTCTACAGCATCTTCCTTGTTCAAGCAAACTTCTAACATTTATTAGTTATTTTACACATGTAATTTATCTTACATATGTACATAAATACTAGGAAAGTTCAAATATTTTTATTTTAGTCTTTTCCTGAAGGATGCAGGATTTTATACTGCGTCATTTATGTGGACATGACAAAAATGTATTAAATAGAAACTGAATATAAAGAATACTTGATACCATGACATCATGCTCTGGAACAAATGAAGTTTTCTACCTCTTGCTCCATTTTCTAGATAAAGGATAAAAAGAAAAGTTATTAAGTTTCAATATGGAAAAAACTAAAGTAATTTGTTGACACTTTTTTCTTCAATAAACAACCTTAAGGACATTAATATTCATATACATCTCTGATAGTAAAAATTAAACATTTAGTTCAGCATTTAAGACTGTCACATAAGCTGATTTCACAGATGGGATTTCATTATTTAAATGCCTTTGAAATGAGTCCAAGATGCAATCATTTTATGTTAACTTCAAATAGTAATAATTAAGGTACTGGTATACGTACAGTTAACATTTTATACTTTGTAGGCACCAGTATTATATACATTAGACTACACAGTTATGACAGAATGCTTTACTGGTATATTAAGTACTATATATATTATATACTAGTGGATATATACTGGGTACCATCTTGTATTTTGTAGTTACTAGTAATATACCCACATAGGTACCATTTAAAATCTATTTTTAAAAAATAGCACTCTAATACCTAGTCTAAAGCAAAATTAAGACAAAAAAGTCTATCTTAAAAGGAGTTACATATCATTAGTACACAAAATAAAGAATATTCAGCTTTTGTTCCACTGCTTATTAGACACAAAGTGATTAAATTCTAGATTGAAAAAAATTCTGAACTCATTCTTATCTAGAATTCATAATTAACATATTTAAAAATGGTCTTTAAGTTCTTATAATCACTTAGTTCCTGGTACAGATTAAATAAAGCTTCAGCAAGTTTATTTAAGTGATAGATTATACCACAATAAGAACATGAGAGGCTGAGTGCCATAGCACAGTGGTTACAGTGCCAGCCACATACACTGAGGATAGCGGGTTCGAACCCGACCCAGGCAAACTAAACAACTGCAACCAAAAAATAGCCAGGCGTTGTGGCAGGCCCAGCTACTTGGGAGGCTGAGGCAAGAGAATGGCTTAAACCCAAGAGTTTGAGGTTGCCATGAGCTATGACGCCAAGGCACTCTATCAAGGGTGACGTAGTGAGACTCTGTCTCAAAAAAAAAAAAAAATAAATAAATAAATAAAATAAAAAATAAAAAAAGAGCATGAGAAAGTTTCAAATCAATAGTTTACCTGAATAAGTGTTGTTTTATCATAGTCACTGCGATGCTGATAAATACACTGGCTGATTACTGCATACAAATTTTCCAGTTGAAATATATTGTACTCTTGACTTTTTTTAACAACAGTCTTCAAAAGATTCTAAAAGAAAACATGATTAAGTTTACATTGTGAGAGAGGAATTTCCCTGCGATATTTCATTCTGAAGGTTTGGGGAATTGTTATCATATAAGCCAGAGAGAGGGCAGATTAGGTCATTTGATGACACATGGCAGCCAATGGCAGTGACTCTAACATTTAAATGTAGTTACCATTATCTATAATCCAGGCCTTGGCCCCAAGTAACTCCCATTCTGGAAACTACAACTCGGGAGTCTGCCAATTTCAACTCTAACCATGAGCCTCTACAAACAAATTAAAAACTATACTCAAATTAGATTAATAAGAAAAAAAGCAATGTTTTGCAGGGTATTTTACAGCAGTATAAGTACATAATAATTAATTCCATTATGTGAAACTAAAAACATAAATGGTGAGCTACCTCACCACTTCAGGGTTCTTCTTATAAAAAGGGTTTTCCATCTGCTCAGTTTTTTTCTCTTAAGTAAAACAGTAGACAGATTAGATTTATGCAATTTTCAAGTCTGGGTCTACCAGGATAGGTCACTACATCATAATTAAGTAAAAGTTAACTAAAATGGTCATAAAAAATTTATGGGCCCAGTAATTTAGACTAGTATGTCAAAAACTACAACACATTAGTAATCTGCCCTTATGCAAATTATTCCATAGGAAATCTATCCTCTCATAAAAGGTCATTATGTATTACATGCCTACTGGATATATCACTTGATTACACTATTGCTAGGTTATATTGCCAGAACAAGTCCAAGATGAAACAGCCTTAATAGATGCTATCTGTAATTGACACTAAATGATATATATATCTGTAGCCTGAGTAGAACAAAGGTATAAAATTTATAAAAATTGATTAAGTAGAACAATAATTATTGCCCTTAACCCCAAACAATATAGTGAAGTCCTCAAAAGTTCCTATTTTAGTATTAAGGATACCTTTTAAAAAATTTTTTGAGACAGTTTAATTGTTGCCCTGGGCAGAGTGTTGCGGTGTCATAGCTCACAGCAACCTCAAACTCTTGGGCTCAAGTGGTCCTCTTGCCTCACTGAACCTCCTGAGTAGCTGGGTGCCTGCCACTACCACACCTGGCTGATTTTTCTATTCTTAGTAGAGATGGAGTTTTGTTTTTGCTGAGGCTAGTCTCAAACTCTTGAACTCAGGCAATCTTCTCAGATTATAGGCATGAGCCACTGCACCTGGCCTAGGGATACCATTTTTATGGTTATGAAATTTATAGGAGCCTAGAGTTTCATACACATTTTTAAAGAGATTTTTTCAGAGAGATTAGGGGGTTTTTTTGGGGAGAAACTACTCCAGGAATATTGCTGCTTTCTTCTTAAGTACAGATATTAAGTTCTTATTACCTTTGCTAGATTCAAGACAAAGGCTTTTCTGAGTTCACTGTTATTAGGACGTTCACCTTGTACTTCCACAGAGCAGATTTCCTTCCAATACAGTGGTTCTCAACCTTCCTAATGCTGCAACCCTTTAATACAGTTCCTGTGGGTCGTGACCCACAGGTTGAGAACCGCTGCTCTAACATGTTAAAAGTAATCTATACAAGTAATTTACATCTTTGGATATAGCTGTAATACATCACCAAATTTTGGTTGGGCTCATGCCTATAATTCTAACACTTTGAAAGGCTGAAGCAAGAGGACTGCTGGAGGCCTGAAGTTCGAGCCTGCAGGGAGCTACATGTATAATCACGCCATCGTACTCCAGCCTGGGTAACAGAGCAAGACCCTGTATCATTGACAAAACAAAAAAATCAAACAACCAAAACCCTGTCAATGTTTTTATATTTGAAATATGGCCAAAATAAAAACTGGTAGATTGGAATTGAAATGAAATTTTTTTTTTTTTTAACCTTTGAAGTAAAATGGCAAAAAAGTCAATCTTATTTCAGATATGTTAAGGCAACTGCAATATTTCCAAGTTGTTAGTCAGGGCATTAAGACTATTGTTCAGAGGTATGAGGGTGGAGAGTTCCAGAGTTATGATACCCTCACAGAGGTAATAGCTTTTCCAAGAGTACAAAAAAATAGAGCAAATGGTTAAGAAAAACCCTGAGGAGCTGATAAAAGTAGCTAAAGGCAAGAATGGTTTAAGGGCACAACAGTCAAGGAAGAAAGGTTATCAATAGTATCACATGTTACAGATACGGCAGAAAGAGCTCAATTTAACAAAGGCAATGATTACTAACTATTAGGGTATCACTTGATTAGAATGCAGAGGATGAAAACCCAACTGAGGGGAATAGGAAGAGAGAAAGAATGAGCAACAGATAACCTACAGCATATTAGAATCACTTACCTATTTTCCCTCTGGTTCCTACCACAGATCCTCAGATATTAATTCCTAATTTGGAACAGAGGAAGGAGAAGAGCAATAAAGGGAAACTGGGAGGAAGAAAAAGTTTTAGTTTCTCATGTAATTCCTATGTAGCCAGACTGCCACTAGTCCATAATCCAGTGTTTTGTTTGGGGTTACTAACATACTCAGTGAAAGTATTATGATTTTGATTTACATACTTTTAATCGCTCATGGTCCACAACAAGTGATGGTGTAGGCTGAGAAAGAATTGCCAAAGCCTTTTCAACGCTGATGAGCTGCTGCTGTTCTACTTGGGAACGCCTAGCTCGAGTCATTCGTAGAACACACATTTCTAGAATAAAAAATTAAATAACTATTATTTGGTCCACAGATGTTAATACCTAAAATAAATAGCAGGATGATTAAATAATAGGGCATGTTTATAACAGGGACACAAACACTGATTTTGGCTTATTAACTCTTTCTGTTATTAAGATATTATCACTCAAAAATTAAGGATAGTCAGAAAATTCTTCAACTGAGTATTTCAGGGGAATCCTCAATGAGTTATCTTCTACTTGGGCACAAGATTCACAGCATTTTAACATCTAAAAAGGACCTCAATAATCTAGAACAAGAGCTGCCAACTACCACCCACGGGGAAAATCTGGCCTGCCATTGTAAATCATGTTTTATCAGAACATAACCATGTCCATTTTACTTGCTGGCAATACAATTTTCCTGGCCAGGGTTGGGTAGTTATGACAGACATGAAGACTGTATGGCCCACGCCACACCTAAAGTATTTAACTGGTATTTGGCCCTTTAAAGAACTTACTCATTGATAAATGAGAAAAATAAAGCTAAGAGAGGTGAAGAGACTTTTCCAATGTTATGTATCTAATTGTTTTAAGAGCCAAAACAAGAAACTGGAACTCCTGATACCTAAGAAAGTACCTGTCCTACAAAATAATGTTCTTTTAAAAAATGTAATGATAAATGAAAAATAAAACTCTGACCAAAATATAACAGATTAACTATAGTCTAGAAAGTAGAAGGGAAGAGGAGAGAGAGGGGAGGGGGGATATAGGAGGATGGAGGATATTTGGGGGGACCTCACCTAATGTGCATGATGCAATGGTACATTTCAAAACTATTAACAAATGAGTATAATTGTGATGGATTTGTTACTTAGTTCAATGTAAGAATTTCACATGTATATTGAAGCAGTACCCCGAATCCCATAAATGCATCAATGTACAAAGTTATGATTTAACAATAAAAAATTTATATATAACAGATTAAAGAAAAGAAAAATATAACAGATTAAACATCCACATTAGAAAGACTATATTCTCGTCCATTATTGCTGACTGTTCAAACATGCCTGAACTCATTTCAAGGAAGCCCTTGTAAAAGGCTAATGACCTTCACCATATTAACCACTGAGGAAAACGAGTATAATTAACTTAATGCTTATTTTTGACAAAAGTTTTTTACCCTATTACTCACCTTTTTGCTTTGTATGACTAAATGTTTGGCTTTTCCAAAATCCAAACAAATCTACTGCCAAAAGGCTCAAGAAGATGCAAATGAAGACAATTCTAAATGGAAAATTTAGGGAGCAGGATCACTGGAATAAATACAAACAATCTTGGACTTAACCTACAATAAGGGATTAAAAAAATGATGGGGGGGAAGAGTCTTTTTATATTACTCAGCAAGAATCACAGAAATCTGCTAATCTTGCTTAAAAATGGAAGTGTACCATGCTAACTTTTTAAAGCTGCATAGCCAGATTATTAGATTCAATCCTCAAAATATCTCATTAGCTAGCTAGTATCTACTCTGAACAAACAGACTGACAGGTTAAGTATCATGCCCAAGTGCACAACCTACTAAGTCCAGGTCTGTTTGATGACAAAGCGCACTTTTAACAAAGCATTTTCTGGCTCAATAAGTAAACATAATGCTACTTTTTCTTATTAACACCTGCACTCTCAAGACAAAAAGCACTGAGTTGAGACGTAATTAGTTGTTTAGGAACTGAGAAACATCTTTTAAAATCAGTAAGTTGTTTTTTAAACAAAAAAATGCTTACCTTTTGCCTCATTTTCATCAGAAATATTTATTATCTGAAAGCTAGAAGGATCTCCATTGTAAACAATCTTATCTTTCCGCAATTCTGTACATGCTGTAGTCTTCCTAGATTCTTTAAGCTCATTCTCAATATTATAGGAATTTAAATTACTGTTTCCCAATTCTGGTTTGCTTTCAGAGGCATTTTGCAGCTTCTCATTTTCTTCTAGTGATGATTCTCCTGTGTTTCCGGTTTCATTATGGTCTACACTTGTATCTTGAGTTTCCTCTGTATCGCTCTCAATTTTGTCATCAACATTTTGGCAATCATCCTTCGTCTGTGAAATCTTCCGTCGCTTGATTATGGTGCCTACATACCACTTCGACTTTTTGCGAATTTTTCTCTTCAACTGAGCTTCAAGGAATTTAAAGAAAAATTTTGAAAGAACATTCAACAATTTCCTAAATTTTAAGAAAGAGTTAAAAAAAATAAGCCCCTGACATGAAAGGATAAGGAGTTTAAGAAACCATGATAGTTTTGTATGGTTGGAATAGAAAGAGGACAGTATAGAGTACTGTGAGAAGGTGCAGAAGTGTGCAAGGCCTGGATCATCAAACTACCTTTCCAAGAACTTTGGATTTACCTTGAATAATTTTATAAAGGGCTATGACATCATCTGCCAGATCACTTTGGCAGAAGTATGAGAAATGAACTGGAAAAAGGGCAAGACTTCAAATAGCCTACACTTACCAGGTAATACTAACTTTTCTAAGAGACAGGTCTCCCTGTGTTGCCTAGGCTGGAGTGTAGTGGCTATTCACAGGTATGATCAGATCACCTGGACTACAGCCTCAAATTGGTTGGGCTCAAGCAATCCTCCTGCACCAGCCTCACAAGTAGCTAAGACTACAGGAGTATACTACTGCATCCAGCTAATGCTAAAAACTCTTATAAGCCCTTTGTGTATACTTACTCATTGAATTTTACCTTAACTCAATGATGTTTGCTATTAGTATCACCACCATTATATAGATAAAGAAACTAAGGTCCAGAAGGTTATACATATGTCTAGACCAGAAGGAGAATAACCACACTGAGAATAGTCATGGGAAAAGTAGTAAAACTTAGGTACCAGAAATGATAGAGGGAGAATAGAGGACAGATTTGAAAGAAATTAAGTAGTTTCATAAGACTTGGGGATATAACTGAATATTGAAATGTAATTAACTCAATAGTATTATACTTACCAAAATGTATATGGGTAAAGAGGAAGACCTAATTATTTATATTTTAGGTGGCAGTGGGTCTAAAACACCTATGGTAGCAGTCCCTTCAAATTACCAAAGAGAGTGGAGGAAAGGAAATAAAGGGTACAGAAATTTTTAAAACTTTTGATTGACATATAATACGTAGATAAAGCACAGCTTACTTAAATAATGAATGCATAGGTTAGAAGCACCAACCTCAGATGCTGAAAATCTGCATTTAACTTTTTTTTTATTTTTTGGAGACGGTCTCATTTTGTCACTCTCAGTAGAATGCCGTGGTGTCACAGCCCACAGCAACCTCCAACTTTTGGTTGTAAGTGATTCTCTTGCCTCAGCCTCCCAAGTAGCTGGGACTATAGGCGGCCACCACAATGCCTGGCTATTTTTTGGTTGTAGTTGTCATTGTTGTTTGGCAGGCCCAGGCTGGATTCGAACCCGCCAGCTCTGGTGTATGTGGCTGGCACCCTAGCCGCTGAGCTACAGGCCCTGCATTTAACTTTTGACACCCTCAAAACTTTATTTACTAATAGCCTACTGTTGACCAGAAACCTACTGTTGACCAGAATGCCCTGAGCCTGCATTTAACTTTTGACACCCTCAAAACTTTATTTACTAATAGCCTACTGTTGACCAGAAGCCTTACTGATAATAAAAATAGCTGATTAGGCCAGGTGTATGTGGTGGCTCGCCTATAATCCTAGCACTCTGGGAGGCTGAGGCAGGAGGATTATTTGACCTCAGTAGTTTGAGAACAGCCTGAACAAGAATGAGACCCCATCTCTACTAAACATAAAAAAAAATTGGGTGTCACGGCTTGTGCATGTAGTCCTAGCTACTCAGGAGGCTGAGGCTGTAATGTAAGATTGCTTGAGTCTAGGAGTTTGAGGTTGTAGTGAACTATGATAATACCACGGCATTCTACTCAGGGAGACAGAGGGAGACTCTGTCTCAAAAAAAAAAAAAAACCCCACAAAGTCAATTAACACATATTACTTATTTTTTATGTTGTATTATACAATGTATTCTTAAAATAAAGCAAGCTAGATAAAAGAGACTATCATTAAGAAAATATACATTTTTTTTATGTATTCTTTTTTACCCCACAGTTTGTAAATCCTATGTAAGAGTAATCCTATGTAAATGACCTAATTTTACCTCAAAGTTAGAAGAATTAACATGAGTTGATCACTAATTATATGTTAAACACAAGTACCTTTACTCCATTACCTTCTTTAACCCTCACAAAATTCTATGATCTATCATTATTTTTCCATTTTTTTCAGGTGAAAGAAATGGAAGTACAGAAGGATTAAATAAATAATTTGCCCGGTTGGTATAATGTCATACACTTGGGCAATATGGTGACTCCTGATCTCTAAAACGGAGGTGGGCAGGCACAACTGTTCATGCCTATAATCCCAGCACTCTGGGAGGCTGAGGCAGGAGGATTGCTTGAGCTCAGGAGTTCAAGATCAGCCTGAGCAAGAGCAAGGACCCATCTCTACTAAAAATAGAAAAATTAGCTGTTGTGGTGGGTGTCTACAGTCCCAGCTACTTGGAAGACTGAGGCAGAAGGATCACTTGAACCCAGGAGTTTGAAGCTGCTATGATCTAGGATATGGCCATAGCCCCCCACCCTGGAGAAACACAGTGAGACTCTGTCTAAAAAAAAAAAAAAAAAAAAAAAAAGGAAAAAAAATAATTTGCCTTAAAAGTCACACATGTAATAGACACTGAAATCTGCACCGTAATCAGGAGTTCACATCAATAACTACAGCAATCATACTCTCTTGGGCAGTTTCTTGTAGCTCCATGCATGGCCTTCTGGTCAACTCTGACCTGAGTTCAGTTAACTGAAAGAGATGTGGTTCAGAAAACTGAGGATGATAGTGGCTACTTATTTTGAGATGGAAGAACTGATTTTGAAAAGTCTGAGTTAGGGTTGTGCCTGTGGCTCAGTGGGTAGGGTGCCAGCCCCATATACCTAGGGTGGAGGGTTCAAACCCGGCCCTGGCCAAACTGCAACCAAAAAATAGCCGAGCATTGTGGCAGGTGCCTGTAGTCCCAGCTACTTGGGAGGCTGAGGGAAGAGAATCACCTAAGCCCAGGAGTTGCAGGTTGCTGTGAGCTGTGATGCCACAGCACTCTACTGAGGGTAATAAAGTGAAACTCTGTCTCTACCAAAAAAAAAAAAAAAAAAAAGTTAGAAAGACAATCCTCCTAACTGTCTTCATCCTTGTCATCTTCATATTGAGTAAGCTGATGAAGAGGAGGAGAACGAGGAGAGGCTGGTCTTGACTCAGAGGCAAAACAAGCAGGAGAGGCAGGAACATTTGGTGTAATTTTATAGAAATACATTGTAATTTCCGACTTTTTGCTTTTTCATCTCTAAAAATGTTTCTATACAGTGCTAATCTTTCTTCCATCATTTCTTTTAGTTTCAGTGCCCATACCATAGGAGGTTCCATGAAAATAAAAGAAGTCAAAAGAAGCTCTGACTAGCCAGAATCCTTTTTGTCAGACTATCTAATGTCAATCTCTTTTCTGGCACTCCTTCTACACTATCACCTTCATCATCTAGTAATGGTTTGGAGGCACTCATCTTCATCAACTTATCTTCTATTAATTCCTTTCGTGTGTCTATTAGTTTTTGAATTTTTCCAAAATCTTGAAACCCTTTGCACACAGTATTTTTGCCTTATTCAAATCTCTTTAATGATTTCCTAGACTGGCTCTGTTGTAAACCTATGAAATCATACACAATATCAGTACGGTTTTCTCCAGCAAGAATTTGTTTCAAGTTTGATGGCATCTGCAATGGTGGAATCCCTCCAGACATTCATGATACACCAGCCTGAGCAAGAGTTTGAGGGCTCTCTTCCATAGTGTTGACAATCCTTTTCTGTGCAGTCCTGTTTGTAATGAATCTTACAATAGTGCTTATACCCCTGATCTTGAGACTGAAATAGAGATGTTGTGTTTGGGGGTAAAGGTAAGTAAACCATGTTGACACCTTCAGGTTGGAACTCATGGGGTTCTGGGTGGTCAGAGGCACTCAGTAATAAAAAACTTTAAAAGGCAATTCCTTACTGGTAAGGTATTTCCTGGTTTGGGGGACAAAACATCAATGGAATCAATCTAGAAAAAATGTTCTTCTTGTCTAGGCTGCCTTCCTGTACAACCAAAAGACTGGCAGCTGGTTTTTATCATTTCTCTTCAAGGCTTAGAAATTAGTAGGTCTATAAAGGCAGTTTTGATCAGAAACCTGACTTTATTTGCACCAAACAGTAGAGTTGGCCTATCCATTCCTGCCTTAAATCCTGGAGCTTGCTTTCCTTCCTTTCTAATATATTAATGACTTTCCTCCCTCCCCAAGAACAGGACATTTTTTTCTCTCCAAAATACTTTCATCTGCATTAAAAAACCTGTTCAGGCAAATAGACTTTCTCCCCAATGATTTTCTTAATGTTTGGGAACTTGGTCAGCAGAAGCTGCTGCTTCTGTTATCTTGACATTTTTTAAGCTAGAGCTCTAAAATTATCAAACCATCTTTTGCTGGCCTTAAATTCTCTAGCTTTAGATTCTTTACCTTCTTTTTAAATTGAGTTTGCTTTTTTGGAAAGGTATCAGAGTCTATGTCTTTGTGATAGTAATCCTGCACTCATAAAATCTGCATGTTGTCATAATAGATAAGGTATTTTGCAAAAAGTACAAAGTCTTTGCACCTACTAATGTAATCACAGTGACAGCTTCATGAATTTCCTTTTTTCTTTTTTTGAGATGGAGTATTGCTGTGCTACCCAGGCTAGGGTCATCATAGCTCACTGCAACTTCAAACTCCTGGGGGCTCAAGCAACCCTCCTTCCTCAGCCTTCCAAGTAGCTGGATTACAATGGCAGGTTTGATGGCATGTTGACCACCATGCCTAGCTAAGTTTTTTGTATATTTTGTAGGAACATGGTCTCACTATGTTTCTCAGGCCAGTATCCAACTTCTGGCCTCAAGCAGCTCCCAAAGTGGTAGAATTACAGATATGAGCCACCATGCATGGTTGCCATTTCTTTCTGCAGACCTCAATCTACAGTACATGTCAAGCAATTTAACTTTTTTGTGTACGATCATGACTTTTCTTTGCTTCTTGGGAGCACTTCCAGGATCACTAGTGGTGCTTTGTATGGGTCCCATGGGTGTTGTTATTCAACGTTTATAGCATTACAACAAACACAATGAAAAATTCTCAAGAATGCAATAGACCACTTTTTACTGTGATATACTGGAGAGATTAACTGCTCATGTACAGATGATTAGCATCGCATGGTGTTTTAAGCAGATGCAATACTTGAGCTCTCACAAGATCAACAGGAGGTAGCTATGAAATTATTACAGTGGTACAATATGTACTATATAGTTAATACTAAATCTTAACATGTTTTCATTTCTCTCAACTGCAAAATAGCATTATGTATGTGATTGTATACATAAGTTTTCATAAATTTTAACTTTTATAATTTATGTATATTTTATAATAAATGATAGACTATTGTCTATATATATTTTATATATTCATGACATACTAAACTTTTTCTCACATTTTTCAATATTTCTAGGTTATGAAGTTCATCTGCAAGTTTTTCAAAGTGTTGCAAATCTCCAAAAAATTGTCCAACTTATTTATTGAAAAAAATCCACGTGTAAATGGACTCACACAATTCAAACTCATGCTGAGTTTAAGAGTCAACCATACAGTGAATATCCACAAACAGAAGTAACCCATGTAACTAGCAACCAGATCAAGAAACAGAACACGCAGCAACATTCCAAAGTTACCTTCATTCTAGTCACAATGCCTTACAGTAAACAATGTTCTGATTTCCAACACCATGGATTAATGTTGTCTATTTTGACTTTATATATTTATGAAATAAAATTTACATGCTTTCTTGAATTTATATTACATGTAAAAATGTGCCAAGGATTCACTTTACATTGTTTGGGAGATTCATCAATATTGCTGTGTTGGAAGTTTAATAATTATCACTGCTGCATAATAATCCATAATTTCCATTGTGCTCTTGGTAGGCATTTGAGTTGTTCCCAGTATTGAGCTATTACAAATATTGCTTCTTTGAACATTCTTTTATATGTCTTTGAGTGGACATAATATATGTAATCCTCTTGGTCATATATCTAGGAACTGATTGTTTTAAGGGAGTACATTTTTATGCTCAATTCTCACATAGATGTTAGATGTAACAAGTTTGTGAACTTGCCATAGTGCACTTATGTTGGTAGCACCACACAATTAGGTAAGGTTTCATAATCTTGGTATATCAGTGTCTCACAGCTGTGTTCCTGTGTGAGTGTCTTGCTGAGTGTTCATTACTATTGCTGCATGTTTTGTGTACTGTAATGACAGCTCTATGGTCATTCTGGAAAAAGCTTCAAAACTGCTTTGAAGGGTGGACTAGGTGCTGGCACTGGTGCATAGCTTTCTAAGGGGAATACTTTGAAGGTGACCCTAGTGATAAACAGCAATGACATATGTAGGACTTTTTCTAGGATGAGTTCACGGATTTAATTGTCTGGCCTTGTGTGTATGTGTACCATGTTATTTATTTGCTTAAAGTGGATTCAACTGAAATCATCCTGGTAGTTGAGGCCTACTGCTAATTCTCCTTTCTCATTTTCCCTTTCCCAGCTGCCTTCTCCCATTTTTACAAAGAAGAGGACATTTATTCTTTATCTCAAATCAATCACCCCAGGATGGACAAACTTGCAATATTATAAGAGAAGGTTCTAATCCTAGCAAACACACAGATACAGATTTATACACAACAAGGTAGTGGAGCACCAAAACCTGGGAAAATGAATGAATAGAGACTAAGAAGTTGAACAAAGTCTGACATTCATGGGGCTTAAAGAACAAAAATTGAAATTAAATGCCTGCCAAGAAAGGTAGACACCCCACAGGTTTTGGGGTGGTATCCTGTGGAGTCATACCCTAAGAATAAGGGGGAAAAGGTAATAGACCCAAAATTTATAAAAAATAAAAATCAGTTTCAAGTGAATCCACAAGATGGTGAACTGGAATTGCAAATGGCATATTATTAACTTGGATTTATTGAGAATGTAAAGTTGCCTTAATATTTAATATTAACAAAATGTATGTAATTCATTGTATTAATATAAAGGAAACTAAGGAAGGAAGGAAGTAGGATTAGAAGAGAATAAAGTTCACAATTTCAGAAATAAAAATTACCTGAGTGCTTACCAGGAGTACTGCAAGCCATGGGAGTACTGGGTGTCTTTACCTTTTCATTCTGCTCTGGATCTGATCTTTTATCACCAGCAGGAGTGGAATTTTGCTTTGGCATCACATGGTAGTAAGATGGGGCATATTTGGAAGAGCTACAACCTTATAAATAGACACGTAGGATGTCAAGAAGTATATCCAGATTTCAAAATTACACGAAGGTTTTAAGTACTCAGTAAATATCTGAAGCATCCTTTTCTGATGCCAAACCATTTTCCTACCTCTCTTCTTTCTAGATTCCTGGATCTCTTCACAAAGCTTTTCAAAGTCTTCATCAAGTTCTTCTTTAATTATGGCATAGGCAGTATCTCTTAAAGCACAGGCTCTATGCCTAATGAGACGATCTGTAAAATGAGTTAAAAAAATACAATTCTTAAATTTCTTCTTTTAATAACTTACCAAAAATAAACTCAACATACTGGGCTAAGATGGTAGCCCTACAATTCCTTTTACCTTTACCATGAATAGTAAAAGTTATTGAAATTGTGTTATTAATCTAATATTCTACCTATTTCAACACGGCAGACCCCCAAATTATATTGCTTTGTCCTATTGAAATCCCTTTAAAATATCATAAATAAATTAAAAAAAAAAAAGAATAAATCAACAGCAAGAGAATAAATAATGATGATTCCAATCCAGGTAGGGGAAGAAAAATGAGTTTTTCAACTGTTGAAGAAACTCTCAGTAGTTCCCTCTGCTAATCAATCTAACTTATTAATAAACACTACCAATTTAAAAACAAGGTAAATATACTCAAAGAGAAAAGGCAGAAAATAGAACCACTATAAAAATGATAGAGTTAAGAAGACTGCATCTATAAAACAAGAATAGAAAGCTAGGAAAAAATAAAACAAGCACCTGGGAAAGAATATTTCTTGGAAATGAATAAGCTGTAGAATAAATATATCATTAAAAATCCTTTACTTTATAAATTTTATTTGTTAACAGAGGGAGTTGAGAGTATAAAGGACTTACAAGCATGGAAAAAGGTCTGGAAAGATACTCTCAAACTCAAAAAAACTTTACTTTTTAAAAACATTACTATTAGCAAGTATTATAGGTATTACTTTTGTAATAAAAATTATAATCCTCTTAACTAAGAGAATCTTTTAAAACCTATTTTATTACAGTGTCTATTTTTCTATTTTGAGAAAGAGCACTGACACACAAAGTAAATAAGTTACTTTGTGTCTCATGAGAGGATATCTCATGTAACTGTTAATAAACAGAGATTAGGAGCGAAAGAAACCTGTATTCAAATTCTGCTGCTCTTTCCTGGCACTGTGACCTTGAGCAAGGTTTTTAACCTCTCTTTACCATTTATAAACGGGGATAAGGTTGTTGCGAGAATTAAAGAGCACTAAATAGCATTGAGAATGTAAAATGTTTATAACATAGAACCTGATGAGAGCTAAATATTAAAAAACAATCTCATGGAGACAGAGAGTAGAATGATGTTCAAAGGGTAGCAGGGAGGGGGAGATAAAGCAGGGATGATTAATAGACACAAAAATATAGTTAGTTAGAATGAACAACATTTGAAAACTCAACAAAATGACTATAATCAACAATAAATTAGGGTATACTTTTTGTTGTTGTTGTTGAGACAGGGTCCCACCCTATGCCCCTGAGCAGAGTGCAGTGGGCGTGGTAGCTCATCACAACCTCAGACTCGGGCTGCGGGCACCCCGCTGCCTCAGCCTCCGGAAGCCGCTGGGATTACAGGCGCTCGCCCCTGTGCCCGGCTGGGTTTTTCCATGAGTCGGGGTCTCACTGTCGCTCAGGCGAGTCGCGAACTCCTGAGCTCAAGCAATTCTCCCTCCTTAGCCTCCCACAGTGCTGGGATTACAGGCGTGAGCCACCGCGCCCGGCCATACTTTTATTTTTTTGAGACACAGTTTCACTATGTCGCCCTTGGTAGAGTGCTGTGGGTGTCACAGCTCACAGCAACCTCATGCTTTTGGGCTTAAGCAATTCTCTTGCCTCAGCCTCCCAAGTAGCTGGGACTATATGTGCCCGCTACAACTTTTGGCTATTTTTTTGTTGCAGTTGTTTAGCTGGCCCGGACCAGGTTCAAACCCGCCACTCTCAGTATATATGGCTGGAGCTGTAACCACTGTGCTGTGGGTGCCGCGTTGGATATACTTTAAAATAACTGAAAGAGTAGAAATAGAATGTTCCTAACACAAACAAATGATACACGCTTGAGGGGATAGATACCCCAGTTGCCTTGATTTGATTAATACACACTGCATGCCTGTATTAAAACATGTCTCTACACAATAATTAAAAATAAAAAAGTTTACAAAAATAGCACTTGATCTAAAAATCAACCCTCACTAAGTGTTAGCAGCCTCCACTCCACCCCCCGAAAAAAAAAAATGACTAATGCCTCACCTCCAGGATCTTTATCCGGATTATACTCTAAAGCATTACTGCAGATTAGATCAATATCTCTCAAATAGTCTTTCACAGTCAGATACTTGTGTAGATCAATCTTACTGATTACAGATGAAAGGTCCATTGGTTGCTTTATTACAGTGACATAATCAGGAACCTAAAATTCAAGAAAATGACCACTAAATTAACTCTAAACAAAAAGAACATTTGAGTGAAGTTTCTCTGCCAGGCAATAAAGGAGATAGGGAAGAAATACATAAGAAATAATGATAATATAGTAACATGAAACCTTTCACTCTAAGGCTGCTTGTGTTTTATATTTATTCCTATTCTTGGGCAGCTGTATTCTCCAGTAACATCCTATATGCTTTTCTCATCCACCTTTTAATGGCAACTTAAGACCTGGCTCTCCAGCTCACTTCCAACAGTGTAGATCATAGTAATATTATCTTAAATTCCTTCTAGAATGTTTGGGTTAGACAGACAAGTTAATCATCTCTAAAAAGGGAAAATGTAAAAAAATAAATAAAATAAAAAATAAAAATAAAAAAGGAAAATGTGTTACATAGCTCTTAAAGGCTCCATGTGCTTAGGATACTAACACAGTACATATTTCCATATAGAGAAAAATGAATTCAGAGTATAGACAGGGAACCATACAAACTATTCAAATATTCTTGGATTTTGAAACATTATGGCCTAGAGCACATTTGATACAGAGATTAAATTAATACCTCATCAGGGTCAACTGGTTTAGTAAATACTCGAAATCGCTTGTCAATAGCAAGCCTATGTGTAACATTTCTTAAGAAAATCCTCAGTTCTCTAAATGTATCTTCTTCTTGTTCTTCTAGTCGTTTTACTTCTTCTGCTGTCAGTGGTCTTGGCTCAGGTGGTGGTGCTACTGGGAGTACCTCCAAGGCCTGCAAAACTTAACACGAATGGAAGATTTTAGTTACTACTCCTTCATAATATTGAAGTGACAAATTATTTAGTACAAACAGTGCCAGGCTTTGAGGGGTTATCTTTCTTATATCTGCTAGGAATCCAAGAATTGGAAATACAAAAGTACTATCATAATCTCCAGCCTTATAGCCCCTGCAAAAATAACTGGTAACTTATAATTTGGAATGTTAATTCCTAAGAGTCTGTTACATTTTTAAGATAATTTAAGGGATTATTAAAACCTGCAAAATACGTCATTTCTAGGACAAAAACTTATATCAGAAAGTCTTCTTTAACAGTTAAGTTTGAACTAATGAAAAATGCGATGTGTTTCAAATACCATATAACAAGTTTTTGTTTACACAGATTTATCAGTTCTCAAGATAACAGAACAAAATATGAAAATTCTATTCCAATAAGCTGGCAATCTATTAAGGGAGTAAGGAACAATAATATTGTAATGCCATATTAGTAGTATAAAAAAAGTATAATGGATCATAAATGTAGAGATAGTAATTTGCCTACATAAGTTAGAGAAAGCTTCAAAATAAAGAAAAAAATGAATTACATTATGACAAGTAGTTCTTTAGGCAGAGATAAAGAACAAGCATTATTGCAGAACAAGCATGAATGAAATAATGAAAGGATTATGTTGTATATGGGCTGGGTAAGGTGGCTCACACCTATAATCTGAGCACTCTAAAAGGCTGAGGTGGGAGGATCTCCTGAGTGCAGAAGTTTGAGACCAGCCTGGGTAAGAGCAAAAACAGAAAAATTAGCCAGTGTTGAGGTGGGTGCCTATAGTCCTAGCTACTCAGAAGGCTGAGGCAGAATTGCTTGAACCCAGGAATCTGACGTTGCTGTGAGCTAGGCTGACACCATAGCACTATCTCTTATGCCACAGAGTAAGACTCTATCTCAAAAACCCAAAACATGTTGTATATGATTTAAAGATAAAGTGTTCTGTAAGAAAAGAAGTAGATGAGATGGCTGGGTGGAGAACACAAGTGCCCAAAATAAGCTCGGGAAGATAGAAAGAATAGTGCTATGCTATGACAGACCTTGCATACCTTAAGAACTTGAGTCTCTTTTAATGGGAAGCATAGAGATTTTTTTAAAAGAGTCTCACTCTGTTGCCCAGGCTAGAATTCAACAGTATCTTCATAGCTTGCAGCAACCTCAAATTTCTGGGCTCAACCAATTTTCCTGCCTCAGCTTCCCGAGTAGCTGGGACTACAGGTGCACATCACCAAGCCCAGCTCATTTTTTCTATTTTTTGTAGAGATGGGATCTCGCTCTTTCTCAAGCTTGTCTTCAACTCCTGGCCTCAAACAATCCTCTCCCTTTGGCCTCATAGAGTGCTAGGATTACAGGCCTGAGCCACTGAGACTGGCCAGGAAGTATAGAGATTTTTAAGGAAGAGATGCATCAACCCATGACTGAAGTTTTCAGCTGGTGTTATAAGATAGATGTCAATGTTATTAACTGACATTTTATCCCCATTTTGTCAATGTTATTATATATTAACTTTGACATAAGGACTAACCTGCTTTCTTTTTTGATACAGGAGGCTTAGCGGCTTGTTTTAGAATTAAATCTTCAAAAAATTTTGTCCTTTCCTCTTTACCAGGTAACTGGACATTAAAAATCTCACCATAATCACGGATAAATAATTCTTGCACCTTAAAAAAGAAAAGAAAAAGAAAACAAAATAAATTTCTGATAATTTTTAAAATTATATTATATAATATAAACAGATGGGCTCTTATAGTGCTTTGATTTACACTTTTTAAAAAATTTTTAAATACACATGTTTTTATTAGGTTCCCTTTTTTTGCCTTCACAAAATTAAAAAGGCTTAAATTTTAATAACGATAACCATGTTTAAAATAAGGACTAGTAATAAGAACCTCGTAAAGAACAAACATAAATACATTTAGAAAAGGAATCAGACAATTGAACCTGTCAGTCCCGATGTATGTGGCTGGCTCCCTAACTGCTGAGCTATAGGTGCTGAGCCTCTAATACTTTGATGTAAACAGTTTTCTCCTAGAGATAGTCCCCAGGTTATGAATGAGATAGCCTCTGTTCGCAAGTGCAAGTTGTACACCAAATTGGATGTTTGTTGCTTGGGGACTGCCTTTATTGTTCCAATATTGCTTATGAAATAAATATTTTATTTGTGCTAATTCATTTAATAAATTACTATGTATACAAAGCTCTAGTAACAGAGTGTATTCCATTAATTTATCAATTCTGGATCAAATACCAGTTTTAAGTACTGTAGCTTTGTGGGACATATACTTTAATATTTGGTGGGCCAAGAGCCTTGTCGCTTTTTCAAAAATTTTAAAGAAATTCATGCACTTTTTAATTCTACATTAAATTTTATAATCCACTAAAATTTTCTTAGAACTTTTATGGGAATTTGTGCCTTTTCTCCCTTTCTTATGGTCTGAAAGTTATAGGCTACATTCTATTCTTTTAGTTTTTTAAGTTTTAACATAACTCAGCTTCTTTTTCTACTAAAGTCTAAGGTTAATTAGATTCTACATATCAGATATAAACCTCAACATGCTATCACGTCCCCTCTCCTTCACTATGCCCTTCCTGCTACTTCCAAGTTCAGACCAACTTAGATTTAGTTTCATGTTTTTTTTGTTTGTCTTTTTTTTTTTTTTTTTTGAGATAGTCTCACTTTATCACTCTGGGTAGAGTGCTGTGGTGTCATAGCTCACAGCACCCTCAAACTCTTGGGCTCAAGAGATCCTCTTGCCTCAGCCTCCCAAGTAGCTGGGACCACAGGTACCACAATGCCCAGCTATTTTAGAGACTGAGTCTTTCTCTTGCTCAGGTTAGTCTAGAACTCCTGAGCTCAAGTGATCCACCTGCCTCGGCCTCCTAGACAGCTAGGATTATAGGCATGAGCTACTGTGCCCGGTCAGTTTTATGTTTCTTAAGAAAATTTTTTTTCTACCACAATTTTGTGTTAGTAAGTTTTACTGTTTTCTTTGATCACTGCTTCTTATGTGCCACTTCTACAAAATAAAAACTCCAAATAAGTTACTCAGGGGTTAACATATAATAGTTTCTCAGATATTGCATATGCAAAAATATCTTCATTTTGCTCTCTTCCTCAAATGCTAACTTGGTTGGACAGAAAATTACAGGTCTATAACTAGATTATTGGCTGGACATGGTGGCTCATGTCTCTAATCCCAAAACTCCGGGAAACTGAGTTGAAATGGGAGGATCACTTGAGACCAGGAGTTTGAAATTATAAAGATCTACAATCAGGTCTCTATACTTGAGCCTGGGTGAGAGTGAGACTTTATCTCTAAAATTATCTAAAACTAGATAATTAGCTAAACTACAAACTTTAAAGAGCCTCCTCACCCAGTAAGTCTATAACATATACTTAATATTCATTTCCTAGCTTATTCAACTTTCATCATCAATTCTTAAAAACAGAGCCACCAGGGACATGATCTGAGCTGCTAATAACTCCTTGACCTCATTTCCCCTATACACTGCCCCTCACTTACTCTGCTCTATCACCCTAGTCTTTTTGCTATTTTTCTAACATGCCAGACACAGTTCTGTCTCAGGACCCTTGCACCTTGCTTTTTCCTCTGCAGAATCTTTTGTCCCTCAGATACTCAAATGGTTCACGAGTTTACCTTTCTCAGCTGTTTGTTGAAATGTCATCTTTTCACTGAAGTCTTACCTAGCCTATTTAACATTGTGATACTACCTATACTCTCTCAGCACTCCTTAACTAAATTTTTCTCAATAACAATAGTTACTATTATATACTTTAAGAATTTATCTGTTTCTGTCTTTTCTCTCCCTTAACTAAGATGTCAGCCTTATATATGTTAAGGAGGATATAAATTTTTATATTTTTCACAGTTAATATCCCTAATACCTAGAATCATGTCTGGCAGAGTAAGCACTCAATAAATATTTCTTTATTAAATATTTGACTTTTCATTGAAGGAAAATATACAGAGGCCTGCATTATGATCATGTGCTCTATGGATACAAAAGTGGGGGGAAAAGTCCCTTGACTTCATATACATTCTGACAGAGGACACAGAACTAAACAAATTAATATTTAATGGCAAGTAGTCATACAAATAAGTCAGGGAAAGGTAAAAGAAAATGATAGGTGGAGGAGTGATTGCTGTCATAGAGAAACTCTGATCAAGGAAGACCTCTCTGAAGTGATATTTGAGCAGTGATCTAAGAAAAATAAATGATCACACCAGGCAAGCATGTAAGAAAAGAGTATCCCAGGCAGACAAAACAACTTTTCTTCACTATTGGTAGCTGTCTAAATTGGCATAAACTTGAAAGAGAGTAATTTGGTCCTGTTAAAAATTGTAATTTTAAGCCAGGCGTGGTGGCTCATGCCTGTAATCCTAGCACTTTGGGAGACCAAGGGAGATGGATTGCTTGATCTCAAGGAGTTAGAGATCAGCCAGAGCAAGAATCAAACCTCTATCTCTCCTAAAAACAGAAAAATCAGCCAAGTGTGGTAACAGGCACCTGTGGTCCTAGCTACTAGGGAGGCTGAGGCAAGAGGATTACTTGAGCGTATGAGTTTTTGGTTGCTGTGAGCTATGATGTCACAGCACTCTAGACTGGGTGACAGAGTGAGATTCTGTTTCAAAAAATAAAAATAAATTATAATTATAATCCCTGGCTCAGCCACAGCTATTACACTTCTAGGAATCAAAGCTATAAAACTTTGCTCATAGAATTTTTTTTTTTGAGACAGTCTTACTATGTCATCCTTGGTAGAGTACCGTGGTGTCACAGCACCTCAAACTCTTGGGCTTAAGTGATTCACTTGCCTCAGCCTCCCCAGTAGCTGGAACTATAGGCGCCCGCCACAATACCTGGCTATTTTTTTGTTTCAGTTGTTTAGTTGGCCAGGGCCAGGTTCAAACCTGCCAACCTCGGTGCATGTGGCTGGCGCCGTAACCACTGTGCTACGGGCACTGAGCCAGTAATGCTCATAGAATTTAAAACACAAGGATACTCACTGCAGCAGTTCAATAGAAAAAAACTGGAAAACAACCAAAGATTCTTTCAAGTGGGATTTGGATAAATTATTGTACATTAAGACATGGAAAAAGTCATATAGATCTTAAAACAAAGGAGACTTTAGTACTGACAAATATATCAAATATATTGATAAGCAAATAAAGCAAATTGCATAACAGTATGCATATCATCTCATTTTGTAAGAGAAAAAATTTATAACCTATCCTTATTATATACATACACATACTATCTTACCTAATGAGCACATATGCTAAATAGTTAACAATAGTATCTTTAATAAAACTTTCCTTATTTACTTCTGTAATTTACAATAAGTCATCATTATTTTGGTATGAACAACTCTCTTTTTAAAGTGTAAGTTATCTATCCTCCCCTATAAATTACCTCTTCTGGCAGAGCAGAATGGGGTTTGTCAGAAGTTGCAAGTAATAAAACTGGAGCAAATGAAGGAATATTCTGTAATAATGTGGTAAATGTGGCTTTGAGTGTTGGTCCAACTATTTCCCACCACAAGTGGATGTGAGGAACATACACTATACTTGGTGCTGTTCTCTTAGCTTCACGAATCATCTAGTAGGGAGGGAAGAAAAAAATCATATTCAGAGTCATCATGTTAGTACAGCTAGTTCTCTAAGTATCAAACAATGTTTAATCTCACTAAATGATCATATCTAAAGCCTAGCTTTTAAAATTTCCCCCCCATAATCCCTGGTTTTTAAGTGTTCTGTAAAAGTTATGTATTTTGAAAAACAATTGCTTCAATCAACTAGAAAATAGCTCAAGAAATCTAGAAGACTTTTCCACTGTGGTAACTAAAACAAAAATATACAATATTTTTTATATTAAAAATATAAAAATAGCACAGAGAAACTGAAGAATAGCTGAATACTTATAAGCAGCAGTCACTGTTTTAAGTACTTTACTTATTTAACTCTCACAATAGTTGTGTGACGTTAAGTATATTTATTATTACATATTGGAAATGGTGAAAATGAGACAAAGATCTAGTACACACAGATATTAACTGGTAGTTCTAGGATTTAAACCCATACTTTTTAATAAATGAGCAATTACGCACAGTTCTATTTTATTAACCTGAAGTTAGAAATCAGAAAGACAAAAACAACACAAAAAGATTCTAGCTTATCTCTAGATAAGTGCTTTATCTTATAGTTTGTTTGGGCACCAACAAATTACCTGGGCACATGTTTCTTCAGGGGACATAGCACTAACTCCAAAAAGAACAGGAACGTCTAATGTATACACGGTAAATTTTTCCAAAGCATGAATGACAGCTGGTGCCAAGTGAGAACCCTGCCCAAATCCTGGTTCTCCCACTATCAATATTCTTGGTCGAAAAGACATAGGTTGGTAACACGCATTTCTGAAAGGAATGATTAGATTTATAGGCTATGTTTAAAAAAAAACACAAAAGTTTAAATGCCTCCCCCAAATACCAATTATGAACTTTCATGAGTCAAATGTATTGCCAATATGACCAGCCAAATATAATAACGGAGTTCAGAGTTTGTGAAAACTCACCCCCACAGATTTTTAGCAATACTTCTATACAGTATAATTCTTACAATACTAACAATAAAAAATTTTCTGATATTTTAACTTAAATAAAAAGCAGGCTGGTTAGCATTTTTTATATTTTTAATCACAATCTCATGTATTTTTAGAAAATGTGTACACACAAAAAGAATTCATTTGCAAGGAAAATATACCTATTCAAATGAAGAAAATTAAAATTTTCTTTTGTCTTATTAAAAGATTTCTGAGCAAGTCCATTTTCATATACTGATGGAACATCATCATCGCTGTATGCCAAATCACTTTCTAGTAGAGGACAAGAAATATCTATAAAACAAAAAAATGGTACATTAGTAACTTTTCTAAATTGTAAAGTAAATCTTCATGTAATATTTCAGTTAACAAGTTAGTATACTTCAATGAAATTACAAGTAAAAATGCATTCCGAATTTAAAATAAAATTAAGGGTAATCCATGAATTTCCTTCAAATATGCCAGGTAAAATATAACCAAATTCATTGCAAAAGATTATTTGAAAAAGAAACAATTCTGGTATATATAAAACACAGTTTGTTTTACTGATTATGAAAACTAATTTTTAAGCGGTCAGTCAAGTTTTATACCTGAGTCTAATGCTTTTTTTGTTCTGATTTCTGCATGTGGAAATACTCTTTGCAGGGCTTCTAAGATCTTGTACACGGTGCTTTGCAAAAGAGGTTTCACAATGGTGGACAGTGCCTGGCCAGGTGATGTCACAGCTCTTTGGGAGGCTGGTATCATTTTTTGCATAGCTACCTCAAAATCTTTAGCTGAGATATTAATTGAAGAGAGATCCAACTGTAGTTTCTCACTAGTGGTATAGATCTGTGGGTAGCGTCGACGTAGAGCACATAAAGCAGCTTCAGCACATATTGACTTAATATCTGCTCCACAGTATCCTATCCAAAACAACAGTGGGAGGGCAGTCAAACAAACGAAACACAAAACTCTTTTAGCAAGATTATATTTAAAAGAAAATTAAAAATCAAGCTAGCAATATAGTAGCAAAATATTTAAGAGTAGTAAGACCAAAATCTCTTTTCCTAATTCACTTACATGGTGGTAATAACCATCAATAAGTCAATCACCTTTGGTGAGTGAAGTAATTGAAGAGAGTGAATAAGCAAGCACTAAGCATAGTGTAGGTATTAAGAGCAAGAGTTTTAAAATCATACAGACTGGACTCAAATTTCAGTTTTTGATTAACAACCTGCCATTTATGCAGCTTCACCTATGCTCTTCAGCCATTCCTTCATCTGTAAAATGGAGATAATGCTACCTACTTCATGGGATAAATGTGAAAATTATATAAAATGATATACATAGAATGCTTAGCAGGATGATTAGAAAAATGTAAATGGGCAACTAAAAATGGTTTATGGTTGTCTACTTTGGTCTCAAATTCCTCCAAATGGCCAATTTGTCAAATATGTATATTGAATGTCTAGAAATTTTTGAGAAGAAAATGACACAAAGAGATGACAAACAAACATAATTTTGTATTTTTTTAAACATAACCTAGCAGGACTACAACTTTTTTCATCTTTGAAACAAATATAGTATTTTTTTAATTGCTTAAAACAATGTTTACCAACACAGTTTTCTGCTAGCTCTTCTAAAAATATGTCCAGTGGTTTAGGATTCCAATCCCTTGTGTGAATCTTTAGAATCTCTTTTCGAGCCTATAAAGAAAAACAATTTAATTTCTGACAACTATAATAATAAAGTGTTGTTAAGTTTACAATTTCAATTTAAAATATTCTTGATTATCTATAATTTTTAAACAATACTTAATATGAACAGAAATATGAAACAGTGAAAGTGAGATAAAAGATGCTATTTGTAAGAGTTTAAAGAACTTAGTTTCATTATTAAACAGATTTGCAATTATAGACTCAAGTTATATTCATCATAAATGCAAACGAAAGAAATAACTATTCAAGGAGTTACTATTTGGTACATACTAAAAAAAATGTTTTTTTTGACATAGAATCTTTCTCTGCTGCCCTGGGTAGAATGCCATGGCAGCATAACTCCAAACAACCTCAAACTTTTGGACTGAAGTGATGCCCTTGCCTCAGCCTTCTGGGTAGCTGGGACTACAGGTGCCTGCCTAGTTTTTTCTACTTTTACTAAAGATGGGGTCTTGCTCTTGCTCAGGCTGGTCTTGAACTCCTGAGCTCAAGCAATCCCCCACCTTTGCCTCCCAGAGTGCTGGGATTACAGGCATGAGCCACCTCACCTGGCCAATATGAAAATGTTTTTAGGAATACAGACAGTAGGGTGGCACCTGTGGCTCAAAGAAGTAGGGCACTGGCCCCATATACCAGGTGGTGGGTTCAAACCTGGCCCCGGCCAAAAACTGCAAAAACAAAAACAAACAAACAAACAAAAAAAAAGACAGCATTACTCAAATTTTCTTCTTTGGTTCTCAAAAGATTAAGTGGACTTAAAAATAACTGGGTAGGATTATATGCTAGTATTCACGAAAAGGCCAAGGCTAATGATCTGACTTAAGGATTGACTAATTAAGCCACATGTTCTCAAGCAAAACTGACATCAAGCAAAACATCCAAAGGGAGTACTTAAATTGAAAGAATTTTAAGAGTAATTTTAAGGAGGCATTATTTTCTTTTCTTAAGAGACAGGGTCTCCATAGCCTTCCTGGCGTTTTTTTTCAGTTGTTGTGCCAAGACATTTACATTCTACATTTACTAAGTTTCACATATATATATGTAGACCGGTGTGATGAAAATGTGTCAAACGGTTTATGAAACTAGTATATGGTGCCCCATGATCATATCGATTTGCACAGCTATGATTTAATAAAAAAAAAAAAAAAAAGAGAGAGACAGGGTCTCAACTCTTATCACCCACACTGGAATGCAGTGGTACGATCACAGCTCACTGCTATTATCAAGCTGGGATTACCGGTGGAAGCCACCATGCCCAGCTCTAGGGAGGCATTACTGTATTTAAAGAAAAGAATGAAAATTCTCCCCATTTGAGTTTTTTACTATCAACTATCATTTGACAAGTTCATGATACAAAACTAAAAAATCTCTAAATTTTTGCTGTGCCCAAACTTATTAATGATAAAAAGCAATGTATTTTTTTCAAAATAGGAGTAATGTTAAATTCTTACATCTTTGTCAGGTAGACTAAAAAGGAATTCTCTGTCAAAACGACCAGGCCTTCGTAAAGCAGGATCTATAGAATCTAGTCTGTTGGTAGCACCAATGACTACAATTTCCCCTCTGCTGTCCAATCCATCCATAAGAGCTAGCAGGGTGGAAACAATAGAACTAAATTAAAAAATAAGAGAGAAGAGATTAACACTATGGACACAGAATTTATCATTCAGTAACATTCTTTTTTTTAGTAAGAGTTAGTACATTAAACATATGAATACATTTTCTCAGGGTATCTTACTACTTTCAATGGAGTAAAAAAATCTGTATGTGTAATTTCACAAAGGAACTTGACAGTCTCCACACAATGATGCAATATCACAGAAAATAAAATACTGGCATTACCAGGTAGGACAAACAGTATCTAAAAACTATACAATGTTGCATTGTGCAAAGATGATCAAACAAAGGACAAGAAAATAAAGTAGAATACATATAAAGCGAAAAAATTAGATTTTATTTATACTTTAAACTTTTTATTATGGCAAGATAATAGTAAAATGATCTCCCTATCTTCATCATAGCTCCAACAACTTATTAGTATTCCTTTTTTACATTTCCACTCAATTACTTTTATTTTTATCATTTATTAGAGATAGAGTCTCACTCTTGCCCAGGCTGGACTGCAGTGGTACCACCATAGCTCACTGTAGCCTCTAATACCTAGACTCAAGTCATCCTCCCTCCTCAGCTTCCTGAATAGCTGAGGCTGACTACAGGTGCACACCAACATGCCAGGTTAATTTATATTTTTGGTAGAGACAGGATCTCACTATGTTGCCCAGGCTGTTCTCAAACTCCTGGAGCTCAAGCCATTCTCCTGCCTTTGCCTGCCAAAGTACGTGGATTATAGATAGGCAAGAGCCACCATGCCCAGCTCCAATCATTTAAAAAGGCAAAAACAAACAAAAACCCAACAAACTTCAGATATACAGTTTAATTCATAAATATTTCATGTTAAGCACTTCATGTAGATATTTCTGAAATAAAGGACTTTAAAAAGGTATACCATTACCCCCAAAGTAAATGACAATAATTCTTTAACATCTAATACCTTAATATCATCTTTTCCTTGATTGTCTTTTACAGTGCCCTTTTTATGTTTGATTTATTTAATTCAGGACCCACACAAGTTCTACACACTGTACTTGGTCATTTGTCTCAAGTACTTAATAGTCCTGACTATACCCCTTTTTCCCTCTCTATCCCATTTATTTCCTGAAGAAGCTGGGTCATTTGTCTTGTAGAAAGCCTCATTCTGAACTGGACTGATTGCTTCCTGATGTGGTCATTTAACTTATCCCTCTATTTTTCATATTTTCTGTAAACTGGTAGCTTCATCTATTAAGAAAAGCTTAAAAGATGCAAGTCCAACTATTTGGGATACCTTATTTCACAGGAAGATACATTATGTACTTTCTAATTCTCTTTTATCTTTTTTTTTGAGACAGAGTTTCACTTTGTCACCTTCAGTAGAGTGCCATGGCATCATAGCTCACAGCAACCCAAACTCTTGGGCTCAAGAGATCCTCTTGCCTCAGCCTCCCAAGTAGCTGGGACAACAGGGACCTGTCACAACACCTGGCTATGTTTTAGGGACTTGTTCTTGCTCAGGTTGGTCTCAAAACTCGTGCGCTCAAGCAACCCACCCACTTTGGCCTCCCAGAGTGCTGGGATTGCAGGCATGAGCCAGCATGCCTTATTATGTACTTTCTATTTTATCACTGTAGGAGGCACATAATACCAGTTTCCCACTTAAGATCAAGCAGACTGGGCATGGTGGCTTGTGCCAGTAATCTCAATACTTAGGTTGGCTTGTGCCAACCTAATTTTTTAGTGGAGATAGAGTCTTACTATGTTGCCCAAGCTGATCTCAAACTCTTGGCCTTAAGTGGTCCTCCTGTCTCACCCTCTGGAGTAGCAATATTACAGGCATGAGCCGCCATGCCTGGCATGTAGGCGTTACTTCTGATGTTCAAACTGTCTCATCTTTGGCCACTGGGAGTCCTTTCAAAATGGGTTCTTATGTAACTCTAGTATAATCCTAGTATTCTTTGATTGTTTCCTTGCTTTCAGGCATTACAAGATGTTCGAGGCTTATATTGCTTATTTTCTGCTTCAGTGTTGTAATCTGCCATCTCTCCTGAGTCCTAATATTTAGAAACAACATTCTGGGGACAAGGGATATTAACTACTACTGCATTGTGGTTGCTTCTAGGCCTTTTTAATGTCTAGAGTTAGGAATTTTTATTCTTTTTTAAAAACGTTCATCAAGAGTTCATATTCATATTTTAATTCAAAGTAAAGATTTTAGAATTTTAATTTGACATTTATTTATTTTTTGAGACAGAGTCTCACTTTGTTGCCCTCAGTAGAATGCCATGGCGTTATAGCTCATGGCAACTTCAGACTCTTGGGCTCAAGTGATTCTCCTGCCTCAACCTCCGTAGTAGCTGGGAATACAGGTGCCCACCTCAATGTCTCGCTACTTTTCGAGACAAGGTCTAGCTCTGGCTCAGGCTTGTCTTGAACCCATGAGCTTAGCGAACCTACCCGCCTCAGCCTCCCAAGTGCTAGGATTACAGATGTGAGCTACTGCACCCAGCCTGACTTCTTTATTTTATATTTGGATCTTCTTTCTCTTAGGCTAAAAATTTTATTACCTAATGACATTCACTTAATTACTTATTTACATCACTCTATAACATTATAATTAAATATAAGATACAAAATACAGTTAATCATCTTCAGCGTACCAAATTCTAGAAAAGCTTAATTTCAACAATAAAATGTTTGATTTATTATTTACCAGAATTTTAAAGTCTGTTAAAAATATCTGTATCCTAAATTTCTCTTAAAAGAAATGTATGTATATATATGTAATCCTAGATCCCTACATAATATTTTGGGAAAATAATATTTGCATGGTATAATTTTGCTTATTATAATTACTCCATAATTTTTGTTAAAATTCCTCCAATTCTTTTAGAACTCTCCCACTTGATTACAAAGTGCTAGAAATATTGTAAGTATGTTTCACCCTACTAACACAATGAATACAGTGTGGCTGATAATAAAATGTGTCATAGAAAAAGTCTGTATAATTGTGATGGATGTGTTACTTAGTTCAATGTAAGCAGTTCACATTGTATATTGAAACAGCACCCTGAACCCTATAAATGCATCAATGTACAAAGTTATGATTTAATAAAAATTAGAGAAAAAAAATAGTTTGTATAGCTCTTCAAGTTGAGCGGTTGGATACTAAGGAGAGAAAACTTGAGGTCAAGGAGGGAAAGTCCCACTGCAGCCGAAATCCAGTTTTTTTGTTTGTTTGTTTTGAGACAGAGTCTCACTTTGTCACCCTTGGTAGAATGCCATGGTGTCACAGCTCATAGCAACCTTAAACTCCAGGGTTTAAGTGATTCTCTTGCCTCAGCCTCCCAAATAGCTGGGATTACAGGCACAAGCCACAATGTCCGGCTACTTTTAGAGATGGGTCTATGATGATCAGTTATATTCTGTGAAGAATAATTTTCCAGCCTCTGTCCATACTACAAGATATTCTGGAAATGACCTGCATCTCGAAGACATACAGATGAGGACAAGTTAAATTGTAGTCTTCTCTCTTCAGAGTCTACTTTTATGCCAGTTGCTTCAGGACTCTCTCCAGTGTCACCTACAGTTGAGCTGAGGCTGCAGGGTATTAACTTGGGCCTAGAAGATGATATTGCAGATGAATCTGTAAAAGGGCTGGAAAACCAGGTCTTGGATAAGGAAGAAGAAAAGACTTTAAGGGCTGCAAATGAGAATTCTGTTCAAATGATGAAAAGTGAGATCAATACAGAGGTAAATGAGAAAGCTGGGCTATTACCTTGTCCTGAGCCAACAATAATCAGCGCCATCTTAAAGGATGATAACCACAGTATTAAATCTTTTCCTGAGACAGCTGGACTTGATGTCTCCCATACACAGCCAGATGAAACCAAGTCTCAAAAAACTTCAGAGAAACTTTCCTGCATGATTTTAACCCAGAGATCTGTTGCTTTAGGACATGATAAAGTTGCCTTTCAGAAATTGAATGAAGCAGCCACCAAGCTTCAGGCCTGTTGGCGAGGGTTTTATGCTAGGAACTACAATCCTCAAGCCAAAGATGTGCGTTATGAAATCCGACTGCGCAGAATGCAGGAGCACATTGTCTGCTTAACTGATGAAATAAGGAGGTGGGTCAACACCTCCTATTGAGGTGTTGTTTTGTTGGCTTGGGGGTGTCATATTTTTTTTTTTTTTTGTAGTTTTTGGCCAGGGCTAGGTTTGAACCTGCCACTTCCAGCATATGGGGCCGGCACCCTACCCCTTTGAGCCACAGGTGCCGCCCTGAGGGTGTCATCTTCTTATGGTTGATTCAGAACACTCTGCTTCTGTGATCAGAACACTTTTCTTTTTCTGGTTTTTTTTTTTTTTTGGAGACAAAATTCTCATTCTATTGCCCCAGGCTACCGTGGTGTCAGCCTAGCTCCCTGCAACCTCAAACTCTTGGCCTCATCTGGTCCTCCTGCCTCAGCCTCCTGAGTAGCTGGGACTATAGGCACTTGCCACAAAACTGCTAATTTTTCTATTTTTAGTAGAGACAGGGTCTCGCTTTTGCTCAGGTTGGTCTCAAACTCTTGAGCTCAAGAGATCTTCTTACCTTGGCCTCTCAGAGTGCTAGGAAGTAAAAAGTAGCCTGGCATTATGGCAGCTACTTAGGATGCTGAGGCAAGAGAATCGCTTGAGCCCAAGAGTTTGAGGTTGCTATGAGCTGTGACACCACAGCACTCTACCAAGGGTGACAAAGTCAGACTCTATCTCAAAAAAAAAAAAAAAAAAAAAAATTAAATAGCAGGGATTCAAAGGGGACAAAATTCTGGGACTACAGAAGGAATTATTCCTTAATTTCATATCTCACGTGTTTTACTGACTGCTAACCCAAGAAAATTTAGATTTTATTAATTTTGCAAATAGTAATATTTGCTAATATTATCAGGTAGAAGTGAAGGAGGAAGCAAAAGAGACTGAGAAGGGGCAGCCATATGGTAGAAACCTAGGAGAGTTCAAGCTCCAATGGAGAAAGTGTTTCAGGAGATATGAGAATGGGAGGATGGAGAGACTCACAGAACTCAGAAAAATTGTTCTGTTAAGGGTTATAGTTTATATGTATTATAGCAAAAGAGAAAAGGCATATAGGGCAGAGTTCAGGAGAGAACAAGTATAAGCTACCAGTTGTCCTCTCCCAGTGAAGTCATACAGGAAGTGTTTAATTCTCATAGTAATGATGTGTAACAGCAAATACAAAGTATTGCCAACTGAAGAAACTCCCCTGAGCCCTGGTGTCCAGGGTTTTGTTTGGCAATCAGTCACATAGTTATTCAGTGTCCACATGCCAGACCCTTAGCTACTCAGACCTCAGGACCCCTAGAGATCAAACTGATATACTATGGCCCAGGGCTCCAGGTGAACAAAACAGGTGTTAACTAGAAATCACATTGATTACATAAACTATCTAGTATGGACCATGTCCCCAGCAGTACAAAGATACTCTTTTCAGGCAGAATAATCCAAGGGCTTGGTGGTTCCCTTGGTTATCTCCCAGGAGAAAGTCAAGGGCCTGTTGATCTTCCTACGGGCAGCTTCAATAGTTTGAGGGATGGAAGCCAATTTGGAATGGGTCAAGTAGTGAATGAGAGGTAAGAGTTTTTGAGATAGTCACACTTTGTGGCCTTTTGAGTGCTGTGGCATCTTAGCTCACAGCAACCTCCAACTCTTAGGCAGTGTTGCTTTGAGAAGAGAGTAGGTGTCTCCTGGGGAGTTGGGGAGGATTTTCTTTTAAAAATGAGAAATATAGGGCAGTGCCTGTGGCTCAGTATGTAGGACACTGGCCCCATATACCAACGGTGGCAGGTTCAAACCTGGCCCCAGCCAAACTGCAACAAAAAAATAGCCAGGTGTTGTGGCGGACGCCTGTAGTCCCAACTACGTAGGAGGCTGAGGCAGGAGAATTGCCTAAGCCCAAGAGCTGGAGGTTGCTATGCGCTGTGGCGCCCATGGCACTCTATCAAGGACAACAAAATGAGACTCTGTCTCTAAAAAATAAAAAAAAATTTTTTTTGAAGTTTTATAAAATGAGAAATATAGAGTGTGTTTTATGTGTTTATGGGAATGATTCAATAAAGAGAGAAAAACTGATGGTGTGTAGAAAGGAAGGGAGAAATGCAGGATTAAAGTCCTTGTGAAGGTGAGAGGAAGAGAGCCAGTGCACAAGTAGGGAGTGTCCTGTGGTAGGAGCAGGAGCAGGTGAGGTGGCATGTGTGGAGGCTGGGAGGATAGGAGTCCGTGCAGCACTTTGCCTTTCTCAGTAATGTGCCAGATGTCTCATCACCTGCAAATGAGGACAGAGGTATAGGGGCGCAAGCAGGGAAGTATGAGGTACAAGGTAGTCATCTTAAAAATGAACTTATGAAAAGAAAAAGAAAATGAACTTATGAGGAGAATGGAAGAGGATTGCTGGATATGTGAGGAGGAACTTAAAAGTGCAAAACAGTAGGTTAGGTTGTATGATTTTTTTTTTTTTTTTTTTTTTTTTTTTTGAGGTAGGGTCTCACTCTCACCTGGGCGAGAGTGCAGTGGTGTCATCATAACTCGTTGCAAACCTCAAACTCCTGGGCTCAAGCAATCCTCCTGCCTCAGCTTCCTGAGTAGCTAGGACTACAGGCACAGCATGTCCAGCTAGTTTTCTCTATTTTTTGCTAGAAATAATGTCTTTCTTTTGCTCAGTCTGTGTTGTGTGATTTTCATCAGCAATTCCCAACTGTTTGCTCTGAATCAGGCATGATTAATGATTAATTTGGTTTGGGTAGGAATGATTTTTTCCTAGGGCAAAGATGGAGGTGAAGTTTGAAAGGAATTAATCCTGCTAGTCCCTTTTCTGAAAAAGGCATAAAGAGAGGTTAAGGGCAAGGGAACCAAAGATAGTTGGGAGGGAGTAATAATGATGCATCTTAGAATTTAGTTGAAGTAAAAAGAAAGGAAAGGCTGGAGGGAAGGGTCCTTGTTTTGGAGGTCTAGATTATTACAGTGGGGTGCAACAGCAAGTGAACTGGGAGAATAGGAAGATGGTAGTTGGTGTTGGGTACTTGGAATCATCTTTGAAAGTGGTGCAGTTGAGATATTTTGGTCTAGGCAGTGTTTTTCAGCCCTTTAATTTCATGGCACATTTAGACCTATAGTTAAGCTTCCATGGCATACTTAAATTATATATATACAAGAATAAAGAAAGGAATATACTTATTGTTCTTTCAACTTCTTTCAAAAATTTAATTAATGGTTTGAAAAATTTCCATGGCATACCTAAGATCCTCTCACAACACACTGGTTGAAACTCACTGGTCTAGGGTGAGACTATGAGAATGGGGAACTGACATGGGGCAATGATTGTTAGATAGAACATCCATGTGAATGTTGAGGTCTCCAAAAATGATGATAGGAAGGGAGTAGAGAGAAGACTGGTGCTGAGACTTCAGTGTTTGAGGTGGATAGTGGGAAGTTAGTACTTGACAATGAGTTTTGAGAAATTTAGCATGATGGCAGGAGTTAAAGAAGGGGAGGGTAAAGAATCATTTGAAAACGACAGTGAGAAATAGTCTGACCCTGTTGTATAAGAGAAGAAAAATAGCTTCTACTTGAGAGGGCTATATTGCTCTTAGAAATGGGTCCTTTTAATCATGGAGAAGTTCAGGGATAGGTTGAGTATATAGGGAGTTTGCTAATTACAATTCAGAGTCCCAGAAGGCATGCATAGGAGAAAGTCTTGGGAGGGCCTGGAGGTAATGAAGGATGGGGTCAGAAGTTTGGAACAAAATGGTAGTGACAGTTTCGGTGATAATAGATAACTAAAGAAGCCTTAGGCCTAAGTATGGAGAGAGCAGCAGTGTGCCCAGAATTAAAGACTAATGAATGAGGGGCAGTGATAGCAAGGAGTATGTCAAGGACTGGAGCAAGGGGGGAGGTGAAGTTTGTTGAGAGAGTCTTTTTTTTTTTTTTTTGAGACAGAATTGTACTTTGTGGCCTTTTGAGTGCTATGGCATCTTAGCTCACAACAACCTCCAACTCATGGACTCAAGCGATCTTTTTGCCTCAGCCTCCTGAGTAGCTGGGGCTACAGACACCTGCCACAATACCCAGTTATTTTTAGAGATGGTGGTCTTGCTCTGGCTCAGGTAGTTCACCTGCCTTGGCCTCCCGAGTGCTAGGATTCTTAGAGAGTATTCTGGAGGCTTTGAATACTTCTTTCTGTACCTTCTCTCCCTTTGGTGTGTTTGGATGAAAAATTAAAGCCAAATAGCCATTTAACATTTTAGCTTATTTTTTTTATCATTGGCAATACTTTGTAGAACTAATATCTGAATTTCATTCACATCTCATTTTGCTTCTACTTTGAGGTATAGCTCAAAATTAAAGTTTTGGTCTAGATCTGCTAAAAGTGGAAAGGACTATTATTAGATAATCTTTTTACAACCATGTGCTTGTTGTAACAGTAAGTACACATCAAAGCACCCTTCCATGTTTCAATAATGTGTTTTGAATTATAGATTAAGAAAAGAAAGAGATGAAGAACGTATTAAAAAATTTGTTCAAGAAGAGGCTGTCAAATTCCTCTGGAACCAGGTAAACCTCCTCCTGCTTATTTCCCTAATATATGAACAAAGAAAAATTCTAGATTTATTGACATAATTATAGAGTAGTCAGGCATATTAAACATTCTTTTTCAAGGTTAAGGCTGTTGTTGATGTTCTTTGCAGTAACTCTGAACTAGGATATTGAATTTTGTTACATTTTATTTAATCTGAAGAAAAATGTTTACGTAATTTGACAAAAAAGATAAAAGTAGTATAAACCTGAAGGAATGGGGCTTAATTAAGTGGCATTGTAATAACTTTCCAATAGATATAAAAAACCCAATGTGAAATTTTATGTAGCTATCTATTTTTATCTTTCGGGAATATTTGAATAAAAGGTGACTAACATAGTATATGATGGCTGTAGTGTGCATGTTCTAAAAAGTGTACATGAGGGAGAATTTGAATACCATTTTAGCCCATTTTCAGAACAGTTTAAGCAGTTGGCTTTACTAGTGTTTTATTAAATACTTCCTTTTTTTTTTTTTTTTTTTTTTTTGAGACTGAGTCTTACTATGTCACCCACGGCAGAGTGCTACGGCATCACAGCTCACAGCAACCTCCAACTCTTGGGCTTAAGTGATTCTCTTGCCTCAGCCTCCTGAGTAGCTGGACTACAGGTGCCTGCCACAGTGCCCAGCTATTTTTTGGTTGCTGTTGTCATTGTTGTTTAGCAGGCTTGGGCTAGGCTCAAACCCACCAGCCTTGGTGTATGTGGCTGGCGCCCTATTCACTGAACGACAGGCACCAAGCCATATCAGATACTTCTTGATGATAATTTCTTAGAAACATTTTTATAAAAAGAATTTTTTATAATAGGATTTACATATAAAATTAAAATATAATTATTGGTTTTTAAAGTTTCATAATTATTAAAAGCACAAGAATGATTACATAAATTATGGGGAACAACAATACTTTTGAAAATGGTGGGTGCCTGTAATCCCAGCTACTTGGGAGGCTGAGGCAAGAGAATTGCTTAAGCCCAAGAGTTTGAGGCTGGGGGCGGCATCTGTGGCTCAACAGAGTAAGGTGCCAGCCCCATATGCCGGAGGTGGCAGGTTCAAACTCAGCTCCAGCCTAAAACTGTAAAAAAAAAAAAAAAAAAAAGAGTTTGAGGTTGCTGTGAGCTGTGATGTGACAGCACTCTACCAAGGGCAAAATAGAGTCTGTCTAAAAAAAACCCCCAAACAATAACAACAACAACAAAATACTATAGCACAGTTAAAATAATAAGGTAACAGTTTAGACCAAAATGGAAATATCTACAAATTAGCAATTTTTAGTGAAAAACAGTGAGATGTAGAACTTTGAGGTTCCACTTGATTTTAAAAACTCCCTGTTTTTTTGTTTTTTTTAAACAGTTGGGGGTCTTGCTATGTTGCCCAGACTGGAGTACAGTGGCTATTCACAGTGCAAACATGGTACACTATAGGCTGGAACTCCTGAGCTCAACTGATCCTCCTCCTTTAGCCTCCGAGTAATAGGAACTACCAGTACGCACCATTGCATCAGGCTTCCCTGTGTATTTGGAAATCCTACACAGAAAAAAGTTTGTCATCAAACTGCTGTCAGTGCAATCTGCATTACTTGCAGATTGGTCAAACAAAAACGATAAATTCTATGTATTGCTTTATTGCCTGCAGTTTTTATAGTAAAATTTTGAAATTTTAATTATACTTTTTTTTTTTTTGAGACAGCGTCTCCTTGTGTTGCCCTCAGTACAGTGCTGTGGCGTAACAGCTCACAGCAACCTATAGCTCTGGGGGTTAAGTGACTATCTTACCTCAGCCTCCCAAGTAGCTGGGACTACAAGCGCCTGCCACAATGCCTGGCTATTTCTTGGGACAGGTTTGAACCCTCCAGCCTTGGTGTATGTGGTGGCGCTGTAACCACTGTGCTACGGGTGCCGAGCCTTTAATTATACTTTTTGAATATAAATGTATCCTATCCAGAATTTGGTATGTTTTAGGTATTTTAGAAAGTTGCATGTACTATATTGTTAGATGATACTTAGAAACTTTTATGTATCATCTACATGAATATCTAAAGGATAGATAGAGGATCAACTTAAACAGTAGGCCCTAATTTGTCTTTCTGGATAGATCTCAGTGTATAATGAGTACATTATTGATCTCTTAATTAGTTTGACCTATACTATTGTGCTTCTGATTATGCAGTAGAAGTAAGATAATTTAGCCCATCCCTATTCTCCTGGTGAGGGCTTTTTAAAAATTTGTTTTGTTGTGCGTTTTGAGAAGAGGTCTAGTGCTGTAAGCCAGGCTGGCCTCTTGGTGAGGGCTTTTTTTTTTTTTTTTTTTATTATTATTTTTTTTGTAGAGATAGAGTCTCACTTTACCGCCCTCGGTGGAGTGCCGTGACATCACAGGACTCACAGCAACCTCCAGCTCTTGGGCTTCCGTGATTCTCCTGCCTCAGCCTCCCGAGCAGCTGGGACTACAGGCACCCGCCACAACGCCGGGCTATTTTTTGGTTTTGGTTGCAGTTCGGCCAGGGCTGGGTCCGAACCTGCCACCCTCGGTATATGGGGCCAGCGCCCCACTCACTGAGCCACAGGCGCCACCCGGTGAGGGCTTTTTAATACCAAGGACTTGTACCAGTTGTGTCTGCTGGGGGCGCTATGGAAAAGATAAGGGGAGTCAGGCAGTTTCTAACTCTTCTTCTACCATTTACCAGCTTCATGACCACTAGAAAAAAAGCTCAAACAATAATTATAAAGCAGACATGATTTTTATAATAAACTATTTCCTCTGGTTTGTAGGTAAGGTGTCTACAAGTTTGGCAACAGACAGTGGACCAGCGTCTAAGTTCTTGGCCTACTGATGTTCCTCTTATATCAAGTACTCTGGCGCCATCTAAACCTCCATTATTTACTCAAAGTCAGGAACCCTCATCTAATAAAAATTCTGATTGGTTCATTGCTTCTATTGACGCTCTTCAAGAGAAATCCTTTCCAGAATTTCCAGACTCTGGTTTTCATTCCTCCTTAACAGGACAAGTTCACTGTTTACAAGATTCTTTGGATTTTGAAAAAAGTTCCACAGAAGAAAGTGAAAGCTCCATAATGGGGAAT
>CAUYPK010042847.1:0-25744 GCA_963574355.1 Loris lydekkerianus | reverse complement strand
GCTGGGCCTACTGTCTGGGATACAGGTAGGCCACAGCCTCTTTTTCCTCCTTTTAAACTATTTTTCTCTCTCCTATTTTTCTCTTTACTAAAGGCAAATTAAGTAGAATTAACTTATTTGTCAAAATAAACTGTACTTTTTCATGAAGTGCAGTAAGAATAATTAATTATTAGCCATCTAGGCTCTTCTTTCCTTTAAAATTGGCTTTGTTGGAACCGTTTATAAGAATCTCAGGCTGGACTTTTTGAAAGCCTTTCAGAGCCCAGGTTTCATCTGTACCATTAGATAGCTGTATGCATTGGGTAAATCCTTCTTCTCTTGAGGTCCCCAAGCACATTTCGATTCCCAGACCCATCAGCAAGTGACCTTCATTACTTACCACCAATCAGGAAATGTTACTGATGGGTATCCAACCAGTTTTCCAAAGAGCTTTTTTTTTTTTTTTTTTTTTTTATTGGCCTTATAAAGTCAACCTTTATTTCTTAACATAGTTTGGACACCTGTGGAAATGTTATTCCAGCCAAAGCCTTGGTAAAACAACCAGTGCCTTCATTATGTTCTATAGAAATAAAACAGATTCTTATTGAACTTATGCAAATAACTGTATGGTCAGAAATTAAGAATACTTACAAATGGCTTTCAATTTCTAGAAATATCAAGGAGAGAGAAAAATACATGTTTCAAACTCTGCTTATAAGTACATACATTGCTTGAAAAGTTACAAATAGCTCAAAAGACAGAAAGTTATTTCTTGACTTCTGGAAGACAGAACACAGACAGAGTCAACAATATTTTGAACAAAAAGCCATTGCAAACTAGTCCAGTTCCAAATAACTGATTTCTGTTTTTTTTTTTTTTTGTTTGTTTTTTGAAGTTAAGTTAGCAATACTTATAGACATGTTATCTTTCTAATGAAAGTTCTAAAAATCTGCTTTTAGTCCGAAGGTATTCAATTTTTAAAAACATCAGTAATTTGGATTTGAGACAATTCATTGGCCTCTCTTAATATTTCTTTTCTTTTTAGGACAAACTTCGGACTTGGTCAGTTATAAAAGACACTTTTTAGATGAATTAAAATTATTACCGATAATATATGTTAGGACAGACCAATGCTTTATACATTGAAACATCTATAACTATAATTCACACAATATTAATTACCATTTCATATTTGATAATGTTTCTTATATATTTTTAACAAATTAAACAAGTTTAATTTGTTTTCTCATGACTTTCAGTGGTCTTAATATTTCAAGAAGACCAAATTTGAAGTTGTTGTTGTTGCCCTGGGCCAAGTTTGAATCCGCCAGTCTCAGTGCATGTGGCCGGCGTTGCAACCACTGCTCTGTGGGCACCAAGCCCCAGATTAAAGTTTTGATTTTGGAAGATTTATCAAATATCAAAGGCTTAAAACATTTGTTCAAATAAAATTACAAACCACAAGATTTTAAAGGAAATACATAGTCAACTGGATCACATGTAAAACATCTTCACAAATTCCCTTTTATGAGCAATTTAACCTTCACAGACAATCGACAAACTTTCTAAACTTTCTTTAACTTTTGCCCTGCCTTTCACTTCTTTACTCAACCATTCTGTTTCAGGACAGAATTTATCACACAAGATTCTTTCTTTACACAATGCCATTCTCTTTTCTGTCTAGTTTCTCTTACTCTCAAAAACTCACTTTCTATAAAACAGGATCTCAGTTTACCACTAAGTCATCCATTCATTCAGCCAAACTGATAATTAGAAGGTTTAAAAGGCAAGAATCTTATCCTTTGACAAAGATTCAGTTTGTAAAAATATTTTTCCATTTATACAAATTAACAGTGGCAAAGGGCCAATAATAAAAGGTTCTTAGCTTTACCCAGGCAAGGAGATCCGCCAGCTGGGGAGGTGGGGGCTGTAACACTCCAGAGGTGGCCCCGCCCCCTGCAGGAGCTCCTTCCTCCCAGGCCTTCTCAGCCATCCTGGACCACCGGCTGGGGGGGAGGGGGGCGGTTCCCTGTCTCCTGGGCTTTCATGCAGTCCCCCACTCGGGCACGTGTTAGACTTCTTGGTCCTTGTTTCAAGACGGATGAGGATGGCCACCAACCCCATGCGCTCGCTTGACTTTTTTTTTTTTTTTTTTTCTCCAGGGTCCCTGGAGAGAGAAAAAAGTCCTCCAGGTCCAAAGGCTGGACCCGCCCCTGCCCTCACTGTGTTCCCACCCCATTGTTGCCAGGAGGGATGGTTAACAGGAAGGGGGTGGGGAGATCAGTCTTGCTGTGGGAGGGGCGGCCTCCCCCCAGGAGAGCACCTGCCCCTGCGCAACCTTCACAGGGGAAGGCGTTCAGCAAGGAGTGATAGGAAGGAGGGCAAAGTTTGCACTATCCTGCAAAACTGAGAGCGCAGAAGGTTTGTGGGGTGAGGGGACTTAGGAGACTCTTTTGCACTGTGAGAACTGGGAAGTGCTTTCAGCCAGGGAGGGGGAGATGAAAAGTTCCCTCTGGAGGCCGGCCAACATTGAATGTCCTGCAAAAAGTAATCAGTTTAGCTCTCTCTCTTATTTTTTATTTTCTCTACCACAAGTCCCAAATTTTGAGCTCTGAGTTCAGCCACACTAAAATTTCAACGTAATAGAAGAGACATACACACTGAAGACATACAAATCCACGGCCAACAGAAACAATAGGACAAGGGTCTCTGACCATGCTGCGAGGCGACCCGCTTAGTTCACCCAGAAAAACTACAAGCCACACCACCTCCCGAGGGTTCCACATCTCAGGGGAAGGGCCCATGTCCACACCATGCCCCAAGGGTTCCACATCTCTGGGGCGGGGGGCCAGAACGTCTTCTCAGCACCCCTAGCTGGCAGTCTCCACCACGTCCACCTTGACTTTACGCTGACTTTACAAATTCCAGACTTCCAAAAACAACCAGGACAGACAAGGCAGACAAGACAGACAGACACTTACCACACAGCGGCTTTTTGGATGGGGGTCCTCAAGGGGTCTGGGGGGGCTTCCTGGCCAACGCACCAAATGTTGTGCCCAGATCCTGAAATCCCCCACAAAGACCACCAGGGAGTCAAGTCCGATGCAAAAGCAAAAAGCCGTTTTATTGCAAGTTCAAACTTGGACTCCTGGAGTCTCTCTTACAAGGGATCCATGCCAGGAGCCCTGAGCTCTGGAGCAGAGGGTTTTTGTGGTCCCATGCAGTAGGTGGGCATGCACAGCTTGAAACAAAGGGGGTGCTTCTAGATTGGTTAGGTGGGGGGGGGAAGGGTCCCTGATTGGTGGGCAGTTGTCTCATGATGCCTGGGCTTGCCTGGAAGGTGAAACTTACTGAGTGGAATGGGGGGGGGGGCTTTGGGGGGGGTAGGGAGCAAAACTTAACTTCTAAGATGGCGCTGGTCTGGTTCTTTCAGTATATGGGGCCCGCACCCTACTCCCTGAGCCACAGGTGCTGTCCTTTACAAACCATTTTTATACTTTATCATGTTTAGTAGAAAAATGTCCCCCAAAGATGTCCATGCCCTCATCCTCAGACCCTATGAATGTGTTAACGTTACATGCAGAGGAAAATCAAGATTGCAGATGGAATCAGAGTTCTAGTCAGCTGACCTTGAAAACGAGAAGATTGTCCTGGATTATCCAGGGTGAATATACTCACAAGATTATAAAAGGTGATAGAGGGAAGCAGAGAGCAAGTGTCGGAGGGAGGTGACATAAGAACAGGCGAAAGTGGGAGCTATAAGCCAAGAAATGCCAACGGCTTGATTTTAGTCCAGGGAGACCTGTTCTGGGCTTCTGACCTCCGGTACTGTTAAGATAATAAATTTGTGTTGTGGTCACTCATTGAAGCAGCTACAAAGAACTAATATGCTATCATATTAATTCTCAAAAATTTAGGAGAAAGGCACCATCACAGAGATAGTATCGGTCAAATATTCACACCTCCCCCTAAGATTGCTCAGTCCCCTGGAAGTGAGATGTTACTAATCTTGGGCAATGAAACTGAGTAGGTGTGAAATGGGTCACTTTTCAGATTGCCTTCTCCTGCTCCACGTCTATGATGGTTTGGACGGTAGGACAGTCAGAGGGTGAATCCACAGGCCACCTGAGCCCCCAGGGAACAGGCAAATGCAAACACCCCACACCCCCACTGAACGTGGGCCGGACCAGAAATACAGGCACTTCAGTTTGAGGGTCAATTTGTTGCAGTGTGACATAATAGCATATCCTGATAAGGACAGGTACCAAATTATAGCTTAGCAAAGATGTTTCTATTAGGAACTAAGTTTCTCTGATTCCCAGAGTTCTGGCTTGAATATAAGGCTTAGAAAACTCAGAAAATTTCATTGTTAACATTTGCCTTACCTTAGACTGTTACAAACATCTATACTTTCTTTTTTCTTATCTTTCTTTCTTTTCTTTTCTTTTTTTTTCTTTTTTTGAGACAGGGTCTCACTCTGTCACCCAGACTAAAGTGCAGTGGAGTCCTCAATGCTCATTGCAACCTGAAACCTCAAACTCCTGGGTTCAAGCAATGCTCCTGCCTCAGCCTCTAGGGTACCTAGAACTGCAGATGTGTGCCACCATGCCCTGCTAATTTATTTTTTATTTTTAGCAGATGTGTGGTTTGGCTCTTGTGCAGCCTGGTTGAACTCCTGACCTCAAGCGATCCTCCTGGCTTCTGCCTAGGCCTCCCAGAGTGCTGGGATTAGACACGTGAGTCATCATCTCCAGACCTAGCTGTACTTTTAGCCACAGGCTTGCGATTTGAAATTGTGTTATCATTTAAAAGAGTCAATTCCTTTTTAATAGAAGGTAGTCAGTAGCAGAATAAGATGTGGCTATACAAATTAAAAAGATTCTTTTATTTTTGGCTAGAGGCAACCCCCCGCTTCACGGAAGTGTGCAGGGCAGAACTGTAGCAATGCCTGGTAAGTGGCCAATACTTTTCTCAAAGAATTTGGAGCCTCTCCTATACTTAAGCAAATACTTCTTTGATACTTCAGAGTTACCTGCTGAAGAACTGAAGTTATGATTTTATTTTAGTTGTCAGATATCTCAAGGTGAATTGGTGCCATTCGGCCCAGTCAGTTGCTGATGCACTTCAGCATGAATCAGGCACACAAATGATTCAGAGAGTACCCTGAGGTTGCTTGTTATCACAGGACTCTGCAGCTTGTGAGCTCAAAAGCCTGCTGCGAACAGACACAAATTTCAGCCTTCTAGTTGTTCCCAACATAGCCCAAATAACAGATATTTAGCTGCTTGAAGTCTGCCTGCTTTGCCTGTCCTGGGTAACTATGGAACATCTGCTGGACATAGATAAGATATGCCCCCCAGGCCTTTGTAGTTCTTTAACCCAGACACCCTACGGGCCTGCTGAGTAATACTACCAAGACATATTAGTACCTCTGTGATCCACTTTTCCCGTTTCCTCCCCTCACACCTTGCAGCCCCTGGAGATGGCTTTGTTTATGCCTTGACCACATGAACGCCTGTCAAGTGCTGCCCCAGTAAAGCTCATGTCAAATCTTCTCCCTTGATCAGCCCTGAAACCCCTCAGACTCATTACAGAATCTCACAGAATGTCTGATTTTAACTTTCATCTCTGGGCTCACGGAAAATTAATTGCCAAAAGTATCTCCAAGCAACTGAGAAAACTTAACTACTAGTTAAAATAATGACTTGCTATCCATTTGAATTGTGGTGAATAATCACCTCTTCCCAAACACTGTTTTACTTTGACTTAAGTTAAATGGTAAGGAGTATTTTCTTTTTTTCTGAATTTGATTTGGCAGTAGGTTGGAATGCTTTGTGAAAGTTTATCCTGGCTTAGAACTATTTCAGTAATAGAAATATGACTACTATCGTACAGAGTCTTGTGAGCACATTGTAATGTAGTGACAAAAGCCGTGGACTTTGTATCTGAGAGACAAAGACTCAAACTCCAGTTCTGTCATTTATATAACTTAGGACAAGGTATTTTACTTCCTTAAAACACTTTCTTCCCTATGAAAATGACAATGGTGCAGAACCATGCATCTTGGTTGTGTGTAACAAATCATTCCAAAACTTAGTAGCTCAAACAAAACCATTTATCACCCATTTCTGTGGGTCAGGAAGCTCAGCGCGGTCTACCCAGGGCTGGAATCCCTGTGTGACTGCAGCTGCCTCCAGCTTACACGGGGAAGACTGTGTCCAAACTTGCTGATGTGGTTGTAGGACTGAGGCCTCAGCTCTTCACTGGCCATTGACCAGAGGCCACCTCCAGTCTTTAGCCCCGTGGTCCTCTCTGCAGGACGGCTCAAATGGAAACTGCTTGATCAGAGCAGCACCCATGCAAGAAGGAGGAGCCGGGGAGGCCGAGTGCAAGGAGGAGGTCACAGCCTTTCCCAGCCTAGTCTCGAAATTGACATCACATCACTTGTTAAAAACTACACTACAACTTTATTCAGATTTCGCCCCATTTTCTGCCGGTGTTTCTTCTTCTTCTTTATTTTTATGTCAAGGGTCTAATCCCTTAGTCCTTCCTTGTTTTTCATGTCCGTGCTTCATTCATTCCATTCCATTTACTGAACCTTACTTTGCTACAACTGGAAATTCAAAGTTGCTCTGGTTTAGGAGAGCAATAATTAAAAAATGGGGAAAATATTTGTGAATTGTATAAAAGACATAGGAAAGTAAACAAGACGAGGTGACTGAGTGTGTGTGTGTGTTTGTGAGCATGTATGAGTGTGTGAGAGTGTGAGAGTGACTATTTTAATAAAGTCAAAGACAGCCACCCTGACATGACATTTATGCTGAGACTGAATTTGAGAAAAATATCAGTTTTACAAGACCCTGGGGAGTAGTGTTGTAGGTAGAGAGAATAGCAAACTCAAGGGCTATGAGGCAGGAAAGAGGTTTTGATTTTGAAAGAAGACTGAGGATCCTTACAGTACACTGAGTAAGGGTGAAGTGATGTGAGATTAGGGGGGAGATGGAGGCAAGGGCTGAGATACAAGGGGACTTGTAGGCCATGAGAATGTCCTTTTGGGCCCAGTGCGCTGGCTCAGCCTATAATCCTAGAAATTTGGGAGGCCGAGGCAGGTGGATGGCCTGAGCTCAGGAGTTTGAGACAAGCCTGAGCAAGAGTGAAACCCCATCTCTGCTAAAATTAGAAAAACTAGCCAGGCATTGTGTGGGCTTCTGTAGTCACACCTACTCCAGAGGCTGAAGTAGGAGGATAGCTTGAGCCCAAGAGTTTGAGGCTGAGGTTGTTGCAAGCTTCATCACCACGACATTCTAGCCAGGATGACAGGATAAGACTCTGTCTAAAAAAAAAAAAAAAAAAGAGAGAGAGAGAGAGAGAGAGAATAACATTTTAGTTACTCAGCAGGAGCCCGTCTTGCTGTGCTGCTCCAGCCTTCACCTGATTGGAGGGGCCAGCACACCAGGCAGGACCATCTGATCGACCCAGTCCACTGATCCAGTGTGAAGCTCATTCAAAAACACTCGTAGACACACTAGTTTTCCAAATATCTGAAAAGCTCATTGTGCAATCGAGTTGACCCACAAAATTAACCATCACAAATCAGATATGAGGAAAAATGAGGCTTCTTCTCAGGTTTCTGGCTTTAGGGAGACGGTTTATTGAAATGGAGATATAGAGGATGGAGGTCACTGGTGAAGGTGATGGGTGAACTGAAGTTATTTACTTATTGAATAGGAAATGTAAACCGGGAGTAGTTTTAAAATAAAATGCCTAATGTTAGTGAGATCTTGATTTTTTAAAAATGGAATTTATCACTTTTCAGGTCTTTTATTTATGTAATTAAAAAAAATATATATGAGTCATTCTTCTCCAAGAATTTTAGTTCCCTAGAGAAAGTCTTTGCACTTCTGCCCCCTGGGTGTTACGTGACTTTGTGGGAGCCTATTTTCAAATTTAAGGAACTGGTAGGAACAGGAAAGGCAGAGTTTCTGAAGGAGTTCTTTCACCTGGAGGAAGTTATTTATTTTTTTGTTCTTTTTATCCTTCTTTGAAATGATGTTTAAGATGAGAAAATTTAACAAAGAGCCCTTGAGTTTTGGTGTACCTTCTATTTGAGAAATCTCAAGAAGCTGGGGTGAGATACGGCAAGTTTAGCTGCATCTCAGAGTGGTACTAACCCAGGAGATCTTAACTTTTGGGGGATCATACTGCACTCAAAAAATCTGATGACATGTATAGACTCACTCTCCTGAACAAATTCATATAAATGCAATGTTTTATGTGCGACTTTGGTTATTTCCCAGACCTCTTGAATGCCCCCACGTACCTCAGCTACATGAATCCATCCAGGGACAGGGCAGTGCTGGCAGCTGGCAACTTTAGGGGCCTCCCACCCAGGGAAGCCTGGGGGGTTAAAGAGGAAGTACTTCAAGAACCTTCCAGACATGTGGCTGTTGGAGGGTTTTACCAGCAGGAACCCACCCTTAGGGAGAGCAATGCATTTGCTGTCAAAGAAGCAGGAATCATAACACATAGGCCACTTTAAAAAAATATCTAGATAATAAAAGCCAAAATGTCTGGAGCTATTGAAATTTTCTCCCGGGCACCTTTTGGCTGAAGGAGACTCTCAGATATCTTCCAGGTCGGCTTCCTCTGGCTGGTGTCACTGCAAGTGTCTCGTAAGAGCTTTACTTTCCTGCTTCAGTCTCACTTCAGATTTTTGGCTTTACTCTTTTTTTTTTTTTTTTTTGGCAAGGAAATACAGGTGTAAGCTTCTGTCCCATGAAAATAATAAAGCAACATGTCATTGAATCCAAAACATTGACACAACATCATGCTTGAGTGTTATGGCCAATTCTGTAGACCAACTAATTAATGTTCATTCTTATAATATTTTTCATGCTCAAAAAACATTGTACTTACTAATTTCTTTAGCAAGTCTTTGGTGACATCCATTCAGGAGACCTTTTATGTTCAGGCCCATCATCAGGGAAAGTAGTCAGCACAGTAGTGTACGCCTTGGCGTCGGGTTACATGTTCCCCTGCGGATGGACACAAGCTTTACCAACTTTCTGTCTCCATCTGCTTTCTCACTTCCCACGCACATCCTGGCACCGAATCTTTTTTTCTTTCTTTGCTAATACATGCTTTGAATGCCTTAGACATAAAGAACAGTGAGAGTCAGAGTAAACAGGATATCAGAAGGCTGAGAGGTCTGTGGTCTATTCAGTCACCAAGTGCTAAGAAAGGAAGGGTGATCCACACCAGCAAACCTCTTAGCCAGGGAGCACGTGAGTGGGTCCAGTTAGAGCAGAACAGTCTGTTCACCTGGCCAAGGCCTAGAGGTACGTGTAAAGTTGATAACACGAAATGATATTCAGGAAAGGAATAGTAATGGTCTAGTGGAGAGATGACAGAATTCTAATTATGGCTTTGACATTACATAGGCATGTGACAAAACAAATTTTCAGTAAATGCATGTTCTTATTAGTATTTTATGAAATTAATGAGTGATAATGGAATTTTAGCATCATTGATTTCAGATATAAAACAGGCTTTCGTGGTTGTGCAAATCAAATTTCTGTGATTTGAACGCTTCCCATGATATTCCTAATAACTGACCACCTACCTCTTCCAGTGATGGAGAATTCCTCATGTGCTGTGGAAATGCACTTTGCTTTGAACAGCTGTTTCAGTGGATATTAAGCTTTTTAGTTCCAGTACCCCTTATACTGTTGGAAATCATTTTGGATCACAGAGAGTTTATATTTATGTAGAAAACAGCTCAATACTTCTTATAGTATAAATTAAAATGTACCAGTTTAATATTTATTAATTCATTTACAATAATAACAAACTTATCACATATTCACATCATTTTGGGTTTGCATTTGCTGTCCATTGTGTATTAATTTTTTAAGGGGTGAGAGGTGCAGGTCCTGTCTCAATCTTCTGCGTGTGGCTGGCCATTTCCCAGCACTGTTTGTTGAGTGGGGATTCTTTTTTTTTTTTTTTTTTTTTAATTAAAGACGAAGGACTTTATTTCAACCAGCGGAGCAGCGGCAGACCCAGAGTCCCAAATGTCTGCGCTCTTTTATCCAGTGTACGCTGGTGTCTGCCTTGTCTGGGGTTGGATGTCAGTGAGGGGACGGTTTCATATCTGGATGTCTGTCCTAATCTGTTGGACTGTGTTTGGGCTCCGGTGCTGGGACTGTGCTGTTTTTGGTTGCTGTGGCCCCGTGGTTTGGGTTGGAGCATGATTGGCTGTTACCCCTGCTTTGTCCTTTTCGCTTAGGGTTGCTTTGGCTGTTTGAGCTCTTTTCTGATTCTCTAGAAAGTGTGGAATTAGTTTTCCTAGACCTGTGAGAATGACAGTGTTTGGGTGGGGACTGCATGGAGTCTGTGGATCACTCTGGGTCGTGTGGACATTTTGATGGTGTTGATTCTCCATGAGCAGGTGATGGCCTCGAAGAAATATTTTCCGACTCCCCAACTTCTTGGGAACTAAAACCTGAATCCCTACTTCAGGCCAAGGGTTAGAAGAGGCAGGGATGTGTCTTGTTCCTGGTGCCACCAGGGATAGCTCCAGGGAATTGCCCAGATGGTTGTCACTAAATTATCTTAGTTGAAGGTGGGATTGATCTGGCTGAAGGTCACAAAACTGTTTAGCTGAAGGTGGGATTGGCCCCAAATGGGATTATGGAATCAGAATTAAAATCTCAGTGCTTCTGCACAGAAGCAGGAGTTTGGATTTTGAGACCACTGTCTGCCTTTTCCCCCTTTGCCAGCAAGTCACAGACTTCTCTTTCCTTCTAAAAAAAGCGTGGAGGTGGGGTGGGGGGAGGATAAAATCCTCCAATTATTTGAATGTACATATGAACTTTCTGACCCCTTTGAAAGGTCTTCATTGCCTCTAGAGTTCCTGGATCACATTTTGAGGACCGTTGCTCTGAGTATTTATAAAAGAATTTCCATTATATTGAGTCTATGTAATTGCCACACTAATGGTAAGAACTGTAACAAGCAAGTCTAATCTCCGTTGTAAATGACACCTTCCCTCAAGTATTTTATGGCAGCTCTCATGTTACCTCTATATATTTTCTTCAGGTTAAAATTTCATAGTTCTTTAATTTCCATGTGATAAATTTCAGTCATTCTTTCCATTTCAGTTATCCTGGGGCCACTCTCCTTAATCAGCTCTTCACCTGGTGCAACGTTTAGGGTCAACCCGATAATGTGAGATCATCTGAGATGTGCAGAACACACAGCAAATCTCAGCCTGGATCCCAGACTTCCATTCATTTACTTTTGACATGTATTTTAACTTGCTGAGGTTAAGTCAAATCTCTCTCATCTTAAAGTTTGATTTGTAAATTTTTAAAAACTGTATCAACTCACTAGATATGGGTCGTAGTTTTTGCTTCTTTGGTCCTAATGCTGTTATACAAAGTATTCATGATATTCATCATATTTGCAGCAGGTAGATCATTATGCTAAATTGTTTTATTTTTTTCCTGGTCACACATAACAACTATAAAACCAGTCCCTCTTGCACCTAGGTGGGACAAGGGACCAACATTTGGTCAGTGGTATATGGGTTAAACTTCCCTATGATCTATTTAAATGCTGGCGAGAAACACCCAGTGCAAACATTTTCACTCTCCCCCGACTTACCTGTAGCAAAAACAAAACAAAACAAAAAACCTCTCACATGAGAAAACCAAGAAGCAGGAGGAACTTAGAGCCCTGAATCCACCAATTCACCAATTGCAGAAAAACATTCTGGAATAGCCTTTATTTATTGCTTTAAGCTTATGGGATTGTTTAATATCCTATCCTAATAGATATTTTTAGCTTTTATTAAAGTTCTCTAGGCTGACATTAATCTGTTATTCAATCACTGTTTTGCTGTAGTCATTCAACCAAAATGGATAGTCTCTCTCAACCGTGCAAATAGTACTAAAGGTTCTGTTCTTTTAGCCCACATTTGTTTATCATATCAGAAGGACACAAGGTAATTTTTGGCAGATGCTATGGGAAAGTTCAGACAAATGACATATTATTGTGGCACCATACAGTGAACTGAGGTGTGTTCCCTTTTCCTTGATTTCCCAGAAGAATTTGTATAGAATTCACCGCTGATGTCATCAGGCCTAATGTTTTCTCTGTGGGAAAACTCCTAATGACAAATCCACTTCTTTGGCAGATGCAAATTTGTCTAGGTTATGCATTACCTCTTTGTAATTGTCTGGTGAGGAATTTGTCCATTTCATCCAACTATTACATGTACAGGCCATTCTTAGTTAAGGATGATATACACTGCCTTTCCAATTCTTTTACTTTTAGTCTGTTAACCTTAATTAAAGATGTGTTTCTTGTAGGCAGTATGTAGTTACTTTTTGCTTTTTATACCACATTTGACAATCTCTTCCTTTCAACTAGAATGTGTATACTATTTACATTTAGTGTGGTATTGGCATGGTCTAAGTCATCAGCTTGCTGCTGGTTTTCCTTCCATACAATCCATTCTTTGTTCTCTTTGTCCTCTTTTACTGACTTTTGGATTAACTGAATATTTTTCATGATTTCACTTATCTCCTTTTTTGGCTCTTTTTTATTGTTACTATTCTAGAAGCTTCTCTAGTGTTTATCCTGGAAATCATCATCTTATTCTCTCTTTGATATTACATCCCATCACCTGTCAGACACGTGCACATATCATGTATCTGTTTCTGTACAGAACATCCACAACAGCAGACTTGCGTTTCTCTTTTCCTGGCCTGTATGGTATTACCATACATTTTACCTTTGCACATCCTACAAACTCCACAATACTTTATTTATTATTATTAATTTTTTTTTTTTTTGCTTAAGCAGGTAATTATTTTTAAAAAGCATTAAAATATTAAGAAAAACATCTTATATGCATATCCATGGGTCTTACATCCATTTCCTCACTTATGGTGTCCTTTTCTCTTTTATATAAATCAATTTTTCCACTTGGTATCATTTTTTTTTTTTTTTTTTGCCTGCAGGACTTCTAACTTTTCTTGTATGTAGATTTTTAGGTGATGAATTGTTTCAGTATTTCTTTTTAGATGTCTGAAAACTTTCTTATTCTACCTTCACTGGACCTTAGCTAAGTACTGGCCACTGCCCCTCTACTCCCTGGGGTGATTCTTTCCCTGGACTAGAACAGTTACCTTGCACCCATGTGCTATCCACATTCTGCACCTCTCCTCTGCCAGCTTTCTCCTCTCCAGCATTCTTGTCTGCAAATTATAGCAATGTTAGCTAGTATTAGGGATCTCTGTGGATCCCAGGACCCTTCCCACCCAATTACTTGAAAATTATCTCACAGAAGTAAACTGCTTACCTAAGTTTTTACAGTCTCTCAGGGACACTGTCCTTCATTATTTTATATCCAGTGTCTTTTTTTTCCCCCCTTCATTCATTTTGTCTTTTTTTTTTTTCCTTCTGCATGTTTCAGGTGGAGGTTAAATTTGGTTTCTGTTACTTCATCTTGGCTGCAATACAGCTGCCCAGTGGCTGTACTTTTAATGTTAGGTTTTAGGTTTTTTATATTTAAAAAAAAAAAAATTCATCTTTGTTTCAGCACTACTGAAAGCTTTCACTTCCTCCAGTCCTTTGGTAAATCTTTGTTTGCTCTGATGATCTGGAGCGTGGAGATTATCATGCCTCCTCTCCAGAGGGCAGACAGTTGGGTTTATGCATTCTCTTTCATAGTCACTGAAACAATTCTCAGTTTTCCTACCTCTTTTGTGACTTACAAAATCTTTGTCCTTGTCCTCCCACAAGTTATGTCTTTGTAGAGCTTCCACAAGCAATCATAAAGCAGAAGTGTAAGGTTTTTAAAATTGAACCCGTGTCTACTGCTTTGAACTCTGTTACTTTTAACTTGCATTTATAAGTGATTTTCTTTTTGCTAATTAATAACAGCCTGCTAGCTTCCCCAATCTCTTAGTTCTTCTAAACTTTTCCTATTTGCCACTAAACTGAGAAAAGATTACTATAACAGAATGCATGAAAATTCCTCTCTTACCTTCCCTGTTCTCAGCCTCTTTTTTGCGTCAGAGTGCATTGAACTTTTCAGTGGTTTTGACATTAAAATTCCCAGAGGCAGGCTGCTGGAACAAATGATATCTAGATGTCCCATGTAGTTCTAAAAATCTATGTTTGCATAACTGTCATCATCTTACTATTTTCCTTTGCTAAGAAACAGGTAGTGGTTCAACTGTGTGTGTGACGGGACAATCTAAACTGCCATCTGGCTGTTTCTGTATTCTACAAAGGTGGCGCCTTGTCCTGACTATGCTCCTTTAGCATCATAGCATATTGAAGGCTTTTTACAGGCACTAAAATCAGATCTTGAGTAGAAAAGTTATTTTTGAAATGACATACATATTGATAATTTAGAAAAAAAAATTTCTTCAGTTTAAAACTTATCTTCATACATAAAAATACAACTAAATTTCTTTACTATAATGTTGTGATATTTGTATCATAAGTGTGCTTGTATAGGGTTTAACGGTGTTTCTAGTAAATTATAATAATTACAGGTCAGTGAAAACCTTAAATTGATAATTTACAGTAATTTATACACCATAGTATATTCTTTACTATCTATTGGGTTGGTTTTCATATGAGATTATTATATTGAAAGTTTATACATTTTCTTTTAACAATTATGCTCAGCAATTTTACATGCATATCACTCAATTAGTATGATTAAAAGAAAAAGCATAGCTGCATATCTCTCACTATTATTCTGTGAATCTGTAATTTAAAATAGTTTTGGAAATAGTCTAGTTCAGCACTAAATATTTTTCTTAGATATAATTAGTTTTAGTTATACATTGTAAGAAATATCTAAAATAGAGAAGATAAATGCAGAATACTACAATGATCACTTAGATTGTTTCCTTGCCTTTATTTAGGTAAAATAAGATTCTGTGACATTGAAGTCTTTAACAGAGGATTTTTAATGATCTCGACAATTGCCACATTTAATCATATTTGTGGTTAGGCCTTGTGAAGGTCCCTCCAATTTTAATGTACTATGAGCTCCAGGGTAGTTTACTACTAAAGAATGCACATTTAGTCTGCAGTTGGAAGGCAATACATAAATTAAAAACACAGAAGGAAAATATTAAAAGCACACACAAGATAGGCCATCAGTGTGCTTTTATCCCGTGGACACAGCTATGTGGGAGAGAGAAGTATAATCACAGGGGTCAGAGCCAGGGGAGTTTGTGACATGACCCTGACAACTTCTCTCAGGAAGCTGCTTTCCCTTGGTTTGTCCACTTGCTGATGAGAAAGAAGAGACTTATACCCACACCCAGGGCAGGGCATCTGCTCCTGTGTACAGTTTTGGAATTTTACTAGAAAATTTGAATTTTGTTCTCTCTGCCACTCTATCCTGAGGCTCTGTCTCAAAAAACAAACAAACAAAAACAAAACAACAGCACCTGTGGCTCAGTGGGTAGGGTGCCGGCCCCATATACCCAGGGTGGCTGGTTCGAACCTGGCCCCTGCCAAACTGCAACAAAAAAAATAGCCAGGCATTGTGGCCGGCATGTGTAGTCCCAGCTACTCGGGAGGCTGAGGCAAGAGAATCACTTAAGCCCAGGAGTTGGAGGTTGCTGTGAGCTGTGACGCCATGGTACTCTACCGAGGGCGACAAAATGAGACTCTGTCTCTACAAAAAAAGAAAAATATACTTTAAGAAATTCACCTTAACAAGGCAATTTATCAATTAACTTCTGAAATTTAATATATTTTGACTATTCTCAGCAGAGGCAGATTTAACCTACATCAACAAAGGAATTATTTAAACATTGACAGTTTTCTATAGGATTATTAGAGATGAAACCTACCAGGTTTTATTTTTTTCTTTTTTGGTCTTTGCTGAAAACCTGGGCCCCCTTCCTTCCATTATTGCAGCATAGAGAATGTAAGGGAACAGGAAAGTGGCGTTGGTAACACTTTCAGTCAGAACAAGATGAAGCAACAGCATTTCTGCTAATCTTTCAACAAAATTCTACTCTCTAGCACTTTAAGATCGGAGAGTTCTCCTTAGATAGTATAAATGTAAGTGTGTGAGGGTTATTCTGCTTTGATTTTTAGTTTACATTTGAATCCCAGTTTATTAACTTGGATCTGATACATAGTTGGAAGGGTACCACTTTGATTTTAATCATATAGTTTGAATTTATTAATTCATATAGTTTGAATTTATTAATTCTTAAACCCTGATAGCACATAACCACATCTCAGCAAAGCAAAATTTGGTGGTTGGGTACTTTACTTCATATTCCATAGATAAAATGATGATCAAAATCTCAGGTATCCAGAGAAGCATTATTCTAAGCCTCATAAATATCAGAGAAATAGGAGTTTTATCTCTTCAAATTGCTGTGCAGTAATCCCTCTGAGGAAGAGGGCAGTAACTAAGAGACAGAAAGTGCCCAGTTCAGGCAGGATACGCTGGTGAAGAGAGCTCAACTCAAATCCGTAACAAGGGCCCAGCTATGTGACTTTGGAGAGTTAGGATCCTTTCCAGGATGCTCTTTCCTCAACATCTAAAGTGTAGATGATGATAGTGACTGCTCTTGTAGAGCTTAAAAACGGGGTGTATAACAGACACTTAAAACACGTTAAACGTCTACTTTTACCCTTTCCTCATGTTCTGGGCCAGTCTACGACTTTTTGGCTGTGAGGGAACAGGGAACAGAACGCACACCTGTGCGAAAATATATATTTTGTATCTCAATCCCTCAACCCAGTAAACACAGCTCTTACAACTGAAACAAAAGATTCACGAAATCGTGTTTACTTACCACATTGTGGCCAGGCGCTGTGTGTTCCTGCAAATGTCAGGAGGGCCGGGCCATGCAGTAGGGCAGGGGTGGCCAGCCTGGCTCGCCCAGTGCACCCCCGAGCCTGGGACAGTGTTTTTTGGCCCCTAGGAAATATTTTCTTTATTGAGGGTGAAAGAACGAGTGAGTTGTGACTATCACACAATGTGTCAAGCTCTTCAGAGTGTTTCTCTTATTCCTCGGGACGATGTCAGCACTGGGATCTTAATACATAACACATAGCAGAGGGAACGTCCTAAGGGACGTTTTTACGTTTTCTAATTTCGATTCTTTGGGTTCTGGGGAAGTAAAACTGAAAAGGTGGTTGTGCTGATGTTAGTGGTGGTGGTGGGGTTTCTGTTTCTAGGGAAGATGACGGGTAAGAGCTTCATCAAGACTCTCAGGGACTCCAAGTACAGAGTGTCCCCAGAGTCACAGGCCCAGAAAAAGTCACGCAACAGCAGGTGTGTGGGACCGAGACGGCGGGGCGCGGAGAGCAGACTGCACGTGCCCCTAGAACGAGGAGGCCAACAGGCAGAGAATATTTTGTTAAGTGTTCTGTAAAGTTCTGTACTGACCATCTTGTGAATAAAGCTGCATTTAGCCGCGATTTCCCATTTTCCCCGTGCCTGGCGACCCCCCGCGTTGTTCCAGGGCTGCTCGTTCTTGGAGTCCTGGCCAGCAGAACAGAAACCGCTCAGGGTCTGATCCTGACGGATCTCCTGATGCAGCCGCTGACAGGTGCCGGGTCCGCGCCTCCGGGAGCTTCTGGACAGGCCCCCCCACCCCGCCCTCTGTTCATCCTCCAGACCTGGGCAATGGGGAAGTTGCGCTGGGGGCGCCGAGAGGTCGGATTCCCGGCTGGGGTGGCGGCAGGACTCGGGCCCACCCGTGCTGGGCCTCACGCCCTCGCCGCGCGTCCAGGTGGCCCCACCCGACAGGTGTGTCACCGCCGCAGGCCGAGCGCTCAGCCTGCGGGATGGTGGCTGGCGCCCGAGGCAGCCGCGCTAGAGGAGGAGGGTCTGGGCGGCCGCAGGGGAGGGAGGGCGGGGAGGCGGAACTCCTCCCGCACGCGGGCGCTGTCACCTGCCGGTGGGAGGAGCCAGGCAGCGACCTGGCATTTGCTGCTGCAAGCCACCGGCGTCGGGAGAGCCCCTCCTGACCATGAAGGGCTCCAAGGGCGTCGAGAACCCGGCTTTCGTCCCCAGCCCGGACACCCCGCGCCGCTCCTCCGCTTCGCCATCCCAGGTGGACGTGTCTGCCTCGTCCTCGGTCCCCCGGAGAGAGGATTCTCAGCTACGTGAGCCCCAGGAGCCCCAGAAGTCACCTGAGCCCCCTCCGCTTTTAGCAGCGCCCCGGGTCTCCCAGGAGCAGCCCGGGCCGCAGCTGCTGGCGGAGCCCGAGGAGGGACCGTGCGGCTGGGGGAGCTTCCACCCGCTGTGTCTGCAGCGCTGCAACACGCCGCGGGGTTTCCTGCTGCACTACTGCCTGCTGGCGCTCACGCAAGGTGGGTGCGGGGCGCGGAGAGCGGGAGCTGCGGGCAGGTGCGGGTCTCCCGGCAGGTGCGGATCCCCAGCAGGAGCGTGTCCCCGGCAGGTGCGGTCCTCGGGCAAGTGCGGGTCCCACGGCACCGGGAGCTGGTCTCCCGGCAGGTGCGGGTCCCCGGCAGGAGCGGGTCTCCGGGCAGGTGCGGGTCTACCGTCCGGAGCGGGTCCTCGGCAGGTGCGGGACTCCCGTCCGGAGCGGTCCCCGGCAGGTGCGGCTCTCCCGGCAGGTGCGGCTCCCCGTCAGGAGCGGGTCCTCGGCAGGTGCGGGTCTACCGTCAGGAGCGGTCCCCGGCAGGTGCGGGTCCCCGGCAGGAGCGGGTTTCCCGGCAGGTGAGGCTCCCCGGCAGGTGCGGGTCCCCGGCAGGAGCGGTCCCCTGCCAGGAGCGGTCCTCGAGCAGGTGCGGGTCCCCCAGCAGGCAGGTGCGGTCCCAGGCGGTGGAGGCGCCGCGCGGCAGCCCCAGGCTTTCACTTCGCGCGCGAGCCTCCGGGACCCAGCCACGGATCCTGCCTTCCAGGCTTAGCTTCCCCTTTAAGGCAGAATTTGAAAGTCGCTGTGTGAGCTTCTGCTCCCACCCCACCTGCCTGCCTTTTTTGTGTTCTCAGTTTAGCGGATCCCATACCTCTGGGCAAGATTACAAGAACTTGCCTTTGGGGCAGGTTCCCCTTGGGGGAGCTTACTTTACGTCCTAGAAGGATACCTTTCACTGAATCCATTGTTAAAAGGATTTTGTGTTACTTTGTTTCTTGGGGGAAGGATTTAGGAGAGTAGGTTGTTTCTCAAAGGAGAAAGCTATTTGAAATCTGATTGGGTTTTTGCATTCGCGTTTCCTGAGTTTGAGACAATCGTGGGCCCCAGTGCAGCCCGCGGTGCAGGAGCGCAGGCTTCCCACGCCGCCGAGGGCGAGCCTAACGCTGGTTTCCAGCTTCTGTTTTGCTCTAGCTGCGATCTCTTTTAGGTTCTTTTGGGAGTTGCGGATTAAACCCAGGTTTATACCGTTAGGAGTTAGCGAGCTAAACCGAGTTTGCAGGCATGAGCGATGGGGTGGAGGGAGAATGGCTCCCTTCAGGGAAACAGGACAGGCAAAAGCTGCCAGGGGTCTGTGTGTCCAGCGCTTGGGACCAGAGGGAGAAACGGAAAGTCACGGAGGGGACACATGGGGGGGGGAGGATGAAGGTTAGTCTGAATCTGCCTGCACATATTTCTTAGTCACGTGAGTCACAGTCTCAGAATATTTTGTAAATAATCGAAGTCCAGAAGAGAAGTTTTACCATTAAAGACCATACATTCTCTCCACTGATTTTTAATTAGCAGCGTCGTGCTTGTGTAGGGAAGTTGGCTTTTGCATGTGAGAAGTTTTTACATTAAAGCTTTATCTCCTTATGAAAATGCCTTTCCTTTATCTTGAAATCTCAGGAATTGTAAATTTGTTTATAGTCTTATTAAGCCAGTGTAACAGTACAAGTTATGTTTGGACTTTTGAAACTTGTATTTCTTTTTTTGAGATATATTTTCAGCTGTAGTCTCGATAAAGCAACATTTAAAGAGATTATAGAAACCGTGTCTGCGTGTACTCCAAAAACTAGTGAAGGAAAACAGTTCCCAATACCTCTTAAGTAGAAGTAGTAACTGGTTGAAATTTGACCAGATGCTGTTTATTTTCAGTTTACACTAATGTTTAAAGTCCTGTAAGTTTAATCTGTTTGGACAGAACATTTTAAAGTCAAACTTGATTTTTGGTCCTTCCTTGTTTCTTTTCCTTCATCGTAGTTATAACAAGCAGAGGAAGTGTAAGTTTCTTTTTAACTTTTTCTCTTTATTTTGTTTATGATTTAGAATGCTAGTGGCCAAAATAGGCCCTTAGCTTATGTTTATTTTTGCAGAACTTCTAAAACAACTTAATATCTGTAAGAATATTAGAAAAAATAGAGATTAGAGAGGTCAATGTCACCTTCTTAGGACCAAATCAAGGTGCTCTCTTGTTATGGATAAATGTGTTAAGGACTGAGGAACTTGGGAAGCAGCTGAGCCTGGCTGTGATGGGGGGGATCCCTTGTGACTGTGAGCTTTTCTGAGTGAGGTCCATGGGTACACTACTCTCAGGAACTCTAGCAAACTGGCTTCATGGGGCTGGACAGTTTGACATTTTGTTTGTCATTTAAAGAAAAATGAACTGTGGGTAGTTAACTGTGATTTAGTATATGGATGACAAGCAATCATCACTTTTGCTGGATACCTGAAAACTAGCAAGTGTACATTTAAAAAGCAATCTTATCTTAAATAAAGCATATTCAGGTTGCCTCACTATGACACTGCCAGACAGTTAGAATTGGCACATTTAAAAAAATAAACAAAAAAAGCCCCGTCAAGAATCAAATTTTAGTAGATCGTGTTCATAATCATAACGAAAATGGTAAAGTCATAATAATGTGTGCAAATGTCCTTTTCTTTAGGTGTTGTAGTGAATGGCCTCGTCAATATTAGTATCTCCACCATTGAGAAGCGTTATGAAATGAAGAGCTCACTGACTGGCCTCATTTCCTCCAGCTACGACATTGCCTTCTGTGTGCTGTCTCTGTTTGTCTCATTTTTCGGTGAGCGAGGTCACAAGCCCAGATGGCTGGCTTTCTCATCCTTCATGATAGGCCTGGGAGCACTTGTATTTTCCTTGCCACAATTTTTCAGTGGAGAATATCAGCTGGGGTTCATTTTTGAAGGTAAGTTTCTGTGGTGCTGATGTTTGCTTTGATTTAAAGAAGCACCGTTAACTAGGTTGTTAACTTTGTATTATGACTCATGTGCACAGCTCAGGAAGGGCTTATGTCTCTTCTCCAACTCACTGCTTCGCTGATTATGTGAATTGGGTGAGGTACATGCGAGATTGCAGAGGTGGGCTGTACATTATTCATTGCTTCAGTGGTTGTCAAGGTATTAATCCTTTGATTCTCGTTCCTTACCTTACACACAACCCTTCTCAAGAAGAGAAGACTGCTTTCCTTCCCAGGTGTTGTGACCTCACTGGAGTTCTGAGAGCTGGAGTTTTTCTCTTTTATTTTCTTTGCCCACAGCTCTGGGCCCTGGACATGTTGATACTTGATTTGAGACAAAGAGGGGTGACATTTATAGGAGTGGGACTTTTCCTGAGGAAAGTTTACTGTTGAAACTGCCTCCACTATTGGCTCTGGTTTAGAGACAGAATTTCAGAGCATTCCCCCATGTTCTTTTGCTCTGGTTAGATAAAGAACTATGTGATTCAAAGGCTAAGGAAGAAAATTTGATTGCTTAAAATTCTTTCAAAGAATCATTTTTAATGGAAAAACAGTTATGGTAGAGCCAGAGAAATGTGCTAATGAAAGTAGACCTTAACATTTTATGTCCTTCCTGAGACTCCTAATAGCAAGGATAAAATAAAATCATGTGGTTACAAATTTAGAAGCTTTCAGGGGTTAAGTAAGTAAGAAAAGGCTTAGGAGAGAAATGAGGCATTGTTTATTTTTATTTTATTTTATTTTATTTATTTTATTTTATTTTATTTTATTATTTTATTTTTTTGAGACAGAGCCTCAAGCTGTTGCCCTGAGTAGAGTGCTGTGGCATCACAGCTCATAGCAACCTCCAACTCTTGGGCTTAAGTGATTCTCTTGCCTCAGCCTCCCAAGTAGCTGGGACTACAGGTGCCCACCACAACTCCCGGCTAATTTTTGGTTGCAGCTGTCATTGTTGTTTGGCGGGCCCAGGCTGGATTTGAACCCACTAGCTCAGGTGTATGTGGCTGGTGCCTTAGCCACTTGAGCCACAGGTACTGAGCCAGCTACATTTGTATGTTAATATTAGTATTACTAAAAAATTAGTATTGCTATAATTTGGACATTTGTCCCCCTAAATCTCATGTTGAAATTTATTCCAGCGTGGGAGGTGAGGACCTAATGGAGGTGTCTGGGTTGAGGCAGTAGCTCAGTTGTTAATATATCAATGCCCACTGGGCCTAGCAGCCAGGTGAGAAGTGAGTGATTCTTAGTCTATTAGCTCCCTGGAGAGCTGGTTATTAGCCAGAGCCTGGCACCTCCCTCTTCCTCTCTCACCACCTGCTTGACTTTCCTTCCCCCTCTGCCATGAGCAGAAACAGCCAGAGGCCCTCACTGGAATCAGATGCTGGTGACCTGTCCTTGTATAACCCACAGAACCAAGGGCAGATAAAACTCCTTTCTGTGTAAATTACCCAGCCTCGTGTTCCTTTATAGCAACACAAATGGATTAAAACATTAAAGTATTAATCTTTCCCAAGATCAATTTTTCAATTCTAGAATGACAACAAATAGTAAAATACTTTTATAACTAAGTATACATGTTGCAGTGTGATTTTAGCAGTGCACTTATTAGGTAAAGAGACTTCATTTTTGAAATAAAAACACAACATGCAAGGAGATGGATGAATAGAGAGTGTGTTTAAAGAGGAATAGATAAGATAAGGGCAATATATTATCAGTACAAAGAGCACTTATATAGATTCTAGCACGTTACTCAAGACTGAACAAAATTGCACAGGGCCAACTTGATGTGATTCCACTGGGAGTTGTTCTAGGAACAAGGCACGTCCTGCAGCCTGGGCTACAGTGCATCGCCTTTCAGATCTAAGGGAAAATCTGAATTTCAATCTGCCACAAAAGAAAACACGATACTGATTCTATGATAGGAGAAAGTTACTGGTGGAGAGCCTTTGCTTGGTAATCTCTGGCCTGCCTCGAGGCCTCACCCCTACATTGATCAGATGCCTTTCAGGCTGTTAGAGTAAGCCAACCTTATCCCCAGTCTGTGACTCTCTAAACTATTAATAAAACACAAATTCTCCTTCCCTTACAAAAGCCTCATCTGTCTTCAGTCATCTCAGCTTCATCACTTGCCATACACACTTGTAGTTACAGCCAATCTGAACAATTTATATTTCCCAAAAGGAAGTGGCTACAAATTAAAGTGTAGGCAGGGCTGGAGATAAAGATTTCTGAAGCCAGATCATAAACTGCTAGTGCACTACTGAGAGCCACGTGGGTGTTCACCAAGTTCTTGTTGCTCTACTTGACATTGTTGTTATTTTATTGGAGTAGATGTAGATTACTGAAATAGATTCGATGGAGAAGTTGCCTGATTTGTAAATTCTTTCCTCTGAATTAAGACTCATAATTTAAATAATGGCTTATGTGTGGCAAATGAAAGAAAAAACTCAGGTTGCCTTTCGATTATTCTGCCATTCTTTTTATTACTATTATTATTATTTTTAACCCTTTGACACATTTTCATCACACCGGTCTACGTAGCCTTCCTGGCGTTTTTTCAGTTGTTGTGCCAAGACATTTACATTCTACATTTACTAAGTTTCACATATATCCTTACCTCTTTTATTTGGATGGAATATTTACATGGATGGAGCTGGAACATATTCTTCTTAGTAAAGTATCTCAAGAATGGAAGAAAAGTACCCAATGTACTCAGCCCTACTATGAAACTAGTTTAGGGCTTTCACGTGAAAGCTGTAACCCAGCTGCGACCTGAGACTGGGGGGAAGGGGGAGAGGGAGGGGAGGGAGGGGGACTGGTGGGATCACACCTGCGGTGCATATTCTGCCATTCTTACAACAGGTAAGCTTTGATGTGGACGTGCACGGAGCTGAGATAACGGCAGTAGAACAGTCCAGGCCATCTGAATTTTATGTATGCGCAGGAAGAAATACACAATAAAAAAATCAACGAGGTAATTGAAAGTTGAGATGAGTAGATGAAGGGAAAGAATATTCTGAGGAAATAGTAAATGTATCTCCCGGAAGGCTACTGTGTAATACCTGGGTAACAAGGAGCCAGAGAGATGCTTTCCAGGCTGAAGAAAAACATGATTAAGGGCCTTGCAGCAGAGAAGAGCTTGGTAGAGTTTAGGAATTGTCAGTTTGGCAGCAGCATAATCAAAGCAAGGGAGAGTGTTCTGGAGAGGCAGGTAGACACCAGAGGGGCGTTTAGATTTTGCTTGAAGGGCAGGGCAGAGTTGTGTAAGAATTTTACACAGGGAAATGCAGGATCTTATTTGTGTTTTATTTATTTTGAGACAGAGGCTTGCTCTGTTGCCCCAGGCTAGAGTTCTATGGAGTCAGCCTAGCTCAGAGCAACCCCAGACTGCTGGCTTCACGGGACCCTCCTGCTTCAGCCTCCATGTAGGAGGGACTACATATACCCACCACCACACCAGGCTAATTTTTCTATTTGTAGTAGAGATGGGTTCTCACTCCTTCTCAGGCTGGTCTCAAACTCCTGAGCTCAAGGGAACCTCTGACTTAGCTTCCCAGAATGGCAGGATTACAGGTGTGCGCCACTGCACCCTGCCTCTATTTGTGTTTTAAAATGGTCATTTTGGCTTTTGGAGTTCTGGGAGACAAGTGTAAATGGGAGGAAAAAACTCAGGAGGTTTTTACAGCAGTTTGCATGAGAAATAACAGTGGCTGACACCAGAGTAGCTGCAATGGAGATGCGAGGTGACTGATTCTCAGTGTGTTTTAGAGGAAAAAGGGGTAGGGCTCCCTTGGCTATGGGAGGGGATGCCTCTTGGTTCCCGCATTCGGCTTGATGACCTGGAGCCATTTAAACCAGAACTGGAGATGGGAAGCCAGGAGTTAGTTTGGAGTTTTTAAGAATGTTACATCCAATGTTGCAAAATATATCCTCAGATACACGTGTTTACGAAAACGTGTACTTGCTAGGCTTGGTTCCTAGAAGTACAAACACTGAAGTTAAAGGGCTGCCTCATTCTCGTTTTTTGACATAAAATGTCACTCTGACTTTCAAGAAGGAAGATACTCATTACTCTCCCCCATCAGTGTCCACAAATGCCTAGCTATGATTTTGAATTTTTGCATTCTTTTCCTTAACACAAACGTGTGACTATGAAGTGTGTGTGTACGTGTGTACAATGTAACAGACACAGAATTCAAGATGGAAATTGCCTTTGCATATCTAATGTTGGGGTCAGGGTCCTGGTTCCCCGAACCCAGTTCACCTGGTTCGATTACTCAGCTGAGCTAGAAAGTTCAACCAAGGCATGGTGGTGCCTGAAAGCAAAAGTGAGTAGAACTGAAAATAAAACAGGAGTGGCACAGGCAGTGCGGAGAGAGAGTGAAAATGATGTACACGAGTTTCAGGGCAACAAAAAGTGTTTTTTTTTTTTTTTTTTTTTTTTTTTTGTTTTTTTGGGGGGGGGTTTTGTTTTATTGTTTTGGTTGGGTTTGCCCATTTGTTGGTGGTGGGTTTTTAAAAAAAATCCACTGCCAAAAACTGAAAAAAAAAAAAAAAAAAAAAAAAAACACTTTT
>CAUYPK010042846.1:0-54044 GCA_963574355.1 Loris lydekkerianus | reverse complement strand
TCAGGCACATGGCAGGGCCCAACAATTCCCTCTTTTGTTTTTTGTATGGTGGATAAACATAGCCCCTGTCTTAGGTTGCCTGCTCTTGCAGTTTCAGTCTTACCCGTCATGGGGATACAAACATCAATGGTTTGGTCCCTGAGATCATACAATTGTTAACTGCATATGCCCTGATTCCAAAGCCCTGATCCTTTTCCTGGTAAGCAGATCATTGTAATACCCTTGGTTTGCTGTTTGTGACAGGCAGACAGAACTTTATGGGGACTCCTAAGGTTTCCTGCCTCGTATTGTATGTATGTGCTCTTTCTACTCTCCAAGATTGCAAATGTGGTGAATTTCTCTCCTGTCACTGACCTCCAGACCCAGATCTAAGGGGCTCATATGATAAGTTCAAGCCCACTCTGAATCTACCCTGAAAGCAGCCAGGAGCTGAGTGTAGCCCCCAACTGACATCCAGCAAGAAAATGGGACTTGAGTTCTACAACCCCAAGAACTTAACTCTGCCAACAATCAGTTGGAAGGGAACCCTGAGCTCCAGATGAGAATCCAGCTGCTGTCATCACGATTCCGACCTCATGGGACACTGAGCAGAAAGGCTAGCACAGTAATGCAAAAGGACATAGGAAAGTTTGAAACAAACATTTTGACAAAATACTCCTTGGAAAAAATAAAGCTTTTTTTTATGTTGAAAAACAATGCACATCCCAAATATTTTGAGCCAAATAAATATTTTCTACTGAAGTAATAATGCTGAAAATCAGCCTGAATTTGTACACATGCACTTTTAACAGCATGAGAGACTCAGTTGTATGGTTATATGACTCAACATGTTGTGGGCCTATGTAATCAGGAGGGAATGAGATTGGGCTATAGAAAGATAGCAGGGAACAGGGGATGGGGCAGTGATAAGTATGTCAGAATGGGAGGGAGGAATGATGTGGAAGGAGGTCACTAGTTTGAGTCTGGCCCAATGCATTTGTTACATATAGGGTGCCTTTCAATGGTGGGACACTCTGAAGTATCTGATGATGTTTAATACTTATGTAATTCAAGGTTACAGCTGTGGAAGCACCCTCTCATGAGGAAGGCAGTGTGACTAATTCATATCACTCCAGATTCATCTCCCTTGAGCACAATTCTCCAATCCCAATGGCCACCCTTAAAATTGCCTCAGGGTGGCTTATTTTTTTCTCTTTTACACTAGCACAAGGCGGACACACATTCTCCTCTCAGTTATCCGTAGTTTATTTGATCTGGCCTGATACATTTAACAAAACTTAGAAGGTAGAGGCCAAATAGTAACAAAAGTAAAATATGATTCCCAGCTGGTATTTAGTGACCACGGGGAGGGATCCTTGCTGGCTTTGCTTTCCTCGGGGGTCTCTGCCTTGGCTCTTCTTACTCAGCTGACCTTCATCTTGTGGGAGGCATTGCTCTCTCTCTCATTAGTCAGGAACACACCTTGACATAAGTAGGTGGTTTTGATTCTCCTGGAAATAGAGCATGAGAAAATGATTTAAGGGCAAGTAGTTTATTTGGGAAGTAATTCCAGAAAACACCCAGAAAGGATGGATAGAAGGCCATAAGAGAATAAGACCATAAACCTTGTGATCCCAAGTTCATTACCAATCTGAGCACCTGGAGTTCATTTCTACTGGGGGACATGGGAAGCAGTATAGAAGGTGGCCCAGAATGTCCTCTCTCCAAGAAAAATGAGGTGAGGTATTTATCGGCAAATACCCATCATCTGTTGAAGACTGTTTCTTGAGACATTAACTATCCAGCAATTCTAGCTTGCCCTGTGCAGGAACTGAGTATGCCCCACTGGCCACAAAAACAAAAAGCAAAAAACAAAACAAAACAAAACAAAAAACCCCAAAAAACTCTTGATAAAGAACCACAGGTTTTCTCAGTAAACAGCATTTTCTCTGTAGAGGTAAGTATTGAAGGACACCAAAAGTGTCTGCTTCTCAGAATCTTGAATGAGCTCTGCCCAGAAACAATCAACATAATGTTCTTGATCTCTCTACACAACAGGCACCATCTCTATGTGGCTCATTCCCAACCTGCATCTACAGCCCCACAAAAGCAGTAATATTAGATCCTAGTAGTCCGAGACAGACTATAATGGAATCATTTGTATTTTCATACAAAAATGGAAATTATTCTCTCTTCCCTTCCCCCACTCCACTGTCCCAAGCACTGTCACCTGCTGTCTTTCTTTCTGGTTGTCTCCTTCTAAATTAGGGAAGACGGGAACAGTTTTTTTGAAGTAGAAACTCTCAGGAAAAAATGACTTTTTAGAAGGTTTTGCTTTCTTACTGTTTTTATTCATGTTTTGTAGGCCCATCCATCTAACGACCGGGGCCAACCAATCAACTTTTATTTCTCACCTCGGTTATCTCAGTATCATGCTGGAACTTAAAAACACAAACTAAAAATATGACACAGAGCAAGAACTAAAGACTTTTATAGCGTGGAACAGAGAATACCAGTGCTCACCACTTATGGCTTAATTGGGATCCAAGAATGCCCTAGGTGCAATGTTAGGTTCTGGGGAACAAAACTAACTAATTGTGACTGTGATCCAAAGAACTTATCACTCAGAGAGAGACCAAGGATGTTAACAGTTGGCCAGAACCAAGTCAAACTACGGAAACCAAGTAAAATGTCGTGAAAGCTTAGAAGAAGGACCAGTACTTGATTTTACAGAAATTAAGGTGGACTTAAAAGGGGGGGAAATTTTTCCTGGATGTTCACACTCACAGTCACAAATGTTGCAGGCTTTCACTAGATGCTACAAAGTATCCCACATGTGGCAGAGTGGAGCTTTTAAGCTAATTGGTGGTATTTATTATGTTATTTTCACACATATAAGGATCCTTAGAAAAAGTAGAGTAGTCTGTTCACATTCATGATTTCCAATTTCATTTAAACCTTTAATACCACTCGGTAAAGTTACAATTCCTCTGGGCATTTATTTTTCCAATTATCTTAAGTGGCTATTCCAAACCTGTTTTCAAACACTATTTAAATAAATTGCCTAAATGCTCATAAAGTTATAAGTTTTCTTTCTTCCACTCCTAAAAAGTAGAGGCCATTAGATGGCTGCTCTTCTACCCCCTCATAGAGGAAGAGATATTTCTCCTCCTATTCAAACTACCCTCCTCTCACTGGCTCCACCTGGGAGCCTTACACCCTGGTCTCTTCCAAAGGCGTCTTTTCCTTAGCCTGAAATTACATCAAAGCACCTCCCATCTTAAAACCCATCCCAAAATCCATCCCTATCCTTGGTCCCATTCCTCGGTCCTCCCTGTTTCTTTCCATTCTCAGCCCTCCTGGTGAAAGCAGGTGAAACCAAAGCTTCTCTAACTTCAGTGCCCATAAGAGTCACCTGCGGCTCTTGTTAGAATGAGTTCACTATCCTGGGGTGCGGCCCAGAGTTCTGCGTTTCTAAGTCCTAGCCTATTCTGCCTTTCCAGAAATCATTCTAAATACTAAAGGTCTAGCATCTAATTCTCCTCATGTCCTTAACTTCTGTTTGTTTTTAGCCCTCTTGCTGTCTTTCCTCTAACGTCTATCTTTTAAATCCTTCTCTTAAAAATGACCTCTTGAGTGACAAACCCAATGGACATTTTACAATCATAACGCCCCAGCCCTCGGTGGTGAATTGCGTCCCTGGGGCTCCAGGCAATCTACTTGCCCGATTTCTGGGTTCCATTTCTTTCTTGTTTTCCTCTGGTGTATCTAGACATAATTTCTCACCTCTCTTTTGAATTGTCTTTGTTTACCTTCTCATTTTTTTTTTTTTCTTTTGGAGTTCCATTAAGTTTCACATATTTCACTCTATACTCTCTTTTGAAATATATTACCCGGTAATTTTCATTTCTGTCTGCATATGACAGCACCCCACAAATGATTTCCCAAAGGGAGAGCTTGCATGTACCTTTCTTCAAATGGAAATAGTCAAGTTAATTCAGAACCTTAATGATTTTGTTCTTACTTGAACATTTTACTTCTTTTTTTGTTTTTGAGACAGAGTCTTACTTTGTCATCCTTGGCAGAGTGCCATGGTGTCATAGCTCACAGCAACCTCAAACTCCTGGGCTTAAGCTATTCTCTTGCCTAAGCCTCCCCATTACCTGCGACTATAGGTACCCACCACAATGCCTGGCTATTTTTAGAGATGGGGTCTTGCTCTGGCTCAGGTTGGTCTCAAACCTGTGAGCTCAAGCAATTCACTTGCCTCAGCCTCCCAATTGCTGAGGTGGCATGAGCCACCATGCCCAGCCCTATTTTACATTATTGTTTAATGTTTACACATTGTTTTAAAGAGCATTGAATACTATCTGCTTATAATATTTTCTTTGGGATTCATTTTTAACTTACATAGTTTAACATCTCTTTTTTTGGTTGATTCTAATTTCTTATAGCATATCTCAAAAGTGAAATCATACTTTAAAAATTTAATTTGTATAAGAGAAACTAACAGTAGTCACAGTAATTGTGGGCACAGCTGCCTGAAAATGGTACCCTCCCAGCTTCTACTCTCACAGAATGAAAAGTGGACTCCCCCGAGGGCCAAAATAGACTGAATGGATGGGCAAGAGGCAGACTGGTCTCAGGGGTAGAACAGGAGCTTGTCTGTAAAAGATATTAGGAATCAGTTGCCTCTGCACCCAAATAAAATCAAATAACAAAATAAAATACCCTTTCACATTTTAATGAGAGTTAATATATCAGAGTTTGAGATTGTCTTGGATTAAAAGAAAAACCTGAGCATTAATAACTCTTTTCTGTTAGCAGTCATACACTCCTCATGAGAGATAAGCCCATCACTTGCATTGCTGAAAGAATGTCTGACACTAATGACTTGTTTAATGTCAGATTTTCCTAGGAATTTCTTTATAGTGTTCACTATCAAAACTTCAAAAGCTGATACATAGTAAGTGATAAAGTAATGACCAGAAAATACTGACTTTGAATTAGAAGAGGCTACTTTTTCTAAAAGAGCCAAAGCAATCAGAAAAAAGACTTTTGTTGGATTTTAAATCATATAGCTAAAAATAAGCTGTCTGAATGTATGTCATAAGTAATTATCTTACATTAAAATAATGTGTAAAGAATCAATGAATAATTACCATTCTACTCTACATTTCATATATTTACATATTTTTAGAATTAAAACTAGCAAGTAGGTTTCCTTCAATTTACAAAATACATATGTTTCCCAACCAAGTTACCAATAAGATACATTTCTTAGATAACTACACTTATAGATTTGGACATCCTTCTCTGGAGAAGAAAGGGCAAGGTTTAAAATCTAAAAATAAGTGACTTGAAATAGTGGTCTAATATGGGTGTTGGATTTTGTATAGATAAAATAGATTGTTCAGTCTTTCAGACCAATTCAGTTTCCTTCAACAAATGACAAGACTCTACTAAGGTATTGGGGGAATACAAAAAATTACTAAGAGACAGCCTCTTATAAAATGGTAGGGAGTGTAAGACAAAATTGAAACAAAATACGTTAAGAGATGTAAGACCCTGTGAGTGTAGAGAGGTGAGAATAGAAGGCATCAAAAGAGAGGGAGTCACGAAGGACCTAATGTTTTAATACATTCTGGAAGATTGTTTTGTCCATTTGAGCTGAAGGAAGGCAACCTCATTGTAGAGAATGGCTCTCGAAACCCAGGATGCATAAAAATAACACAACTGGGGCTGGAGCAGGTAGGGACTGCAGTACTGCATTCTGTATCAGTGGCTGCTGCTATAAGAATGATAGTTAACAAAATACCCCCAAATGTAGTGGCTTAAAACAACAACACTTTATTGTTTATTATGATTATGCATGTTAGGTGGGTGGGTCTGCTGATCACAGCCAGGCATGGTTGAACTTGGCTGAGATCAGGCCATGTTATCTGAATCACGGGTCAACCGTGCACTGGCTGGTGTATGGTGGCCTCAACCAGTGGACTAGGACTTGCTCTGTGTGGTCTCTAATCTCCCATTAGACTACTCTCGGCTTTTTCTCATAGCAAAAGTAGAATGTTGCTGACCAGACTCAGAACTATCACACAGTCACATCTTCTGTGCTCCACTGGCTGCAGCCAGTCCTGAGCCAGCCATTGAGGGGAGGAGGAAGTAGACTTGACCTCTTTATAAGACAAACTGCAAAATCACATTGCAAAGGGCATGGATACATAAAGGGGAAAAATAGATGTCATTTTTAGACTAGAATAGGTGTCTACCACGCGGCTTGTTTGATTGGAATACTGAGTAGGTGGAATGGAGCTAAGCTTTCTTATTTCATCCCCAGCTGAAAGTTTTTCAAAAACTGGGACTTTAATTCCCTTGGCAAATGTTTCCCCAACGATTCCATATTTTCATTGATTTCTAATTTAAATTTTGCAAAACATGTATTTGAGATGAAGTTGCACAGATATTTTCAATTTCATTTAAATCAAATAATGTGATTAATATGAAGAAATTTGCCTAGAAACCATATGTATTGTATTGATATAAAAATTTATAGACAAAATTCTAACACCTAATTATACAATTCTGAAATAATTAAATTCAAGAACACACATGTTAAATTGCCAAAAATATGTAGGCATTACACAATTCAAATGATGGAGTCATACGTATTTTATACTGCTTTATTATAAATAATTGAAAACAACATATCATTTTTCAAATCCAGATAACAAAACAGTAAATATCATGCTGTCTTTTTTTATTTGTTATTTTGTTTTATTTTTGTAATATGAGTTTGTAGATAGTATTCCTTATCCAAAGACCGGTTAAAAAAAAATCTGTAGGAACACAAAAGAACAAAACACTCATTTTCTTTCCCTTAAATGAAAACGACTGAGTAGCTTTTAGAGAAAGAGGCTTAACTGTGCTATGAAAGAACCACTAAGAATAGAAAAACTGTAGAATGCCTGCAAATATCACTTGCAAGGCAAGAAGAGGTTGTATACAAACTTAAATGTACAAAAGGCTTGATGGTAAACTTTAAAAAAATATTTTCCTAAAGAAGTGTATAGCTTCATTCTCACAAATGGAGGAAAGATGCTAGGGCATAGTGTATCAAGTCACCAACCTCAAAATTGGTATTGTTACCTTGAAAACAATTTATTTCTTTTCTAAGAAAGGAGCCCAAGACCTGTTTCAATTTTCTCATCCCATAGTAACTCATGTTTTTATAAAAACTGTTTACTATTGGAACTTTGGATACTTAGAAGTAGAGGGCACTTTTTGATAAAATACCATAGTAACTTCAAGTTGCCACAAAAATCTGTGTCCCCCAAATTTATTTAAAGTAGGTTATCCCATAGGAATATTTTTATTAAGTGATTTATAGCAGCTAGAAGTCAGAATTTCTGTTACTCAGGTGACTATGATTAATTATCTTTTTTGTGTGTTTCACATATAATATAGTAAGTTTTGACAATTTCCTCCACTAACATTTTTAAAAATTATAAATTGCCTAAGGAAACAGCCCAAAGGAACAAAACACGAGGAACAATTTATTTCATTAAGTTATATGGTAGATTTCTTTGAACCCTTATCTTTATTTGCATCCCTTAAGGAGAGTGCTGCATATTACACATTAAACAGCTTAGGCTTATCATGGATATAAACATTCTATGTACAATGGTATTTATAATTCTTCTATTTTCATAGACTTCAAAACATCTACAGAAACTGGAACAGTGTAAATCTGGTAAGCTCGTTTCAGTTAATTAGCAAAATTTAAATTAGGAAGAAATAACTGGGTAAAGAATCGAAGTTCTAAACATGTTTTCAAATAATGATGTTAAACATACGTATACACATGCAAGAAGATAGTGTAAAATGAACTGCTCCAGTTTACTTGGTTTTACTCCAACTAAATACACTCTGAAATACTGATTTCCTGTATAATATCAAAGGAAATATTGAATGTATGTATATTATTTCAAGAACTTGATATATTTCACATTCTTTAAACTTTACGCAGGCTATAAATATATTTATATATCAGTCAGTTTTTAGAATAATATAAACCATAGCTAGGTAGGGTGTAATTTTTCACTTCATATGTCCTTATTTGATTGTATCCATTTTTTTTCTGAAAAACACATCAAAAAAATCAAAAAGTAATGGAATTCGTTTGTATCTCACACTGTTATTCTCCACACACTACAATTCATTATGGCTTACAAAAATGGAATTTACACTTGGGGATGGGTAAACTGAAATCAACTATGAAGTATGATATTGGAATTAGATTTTTGAAATCCATTGACATTTAGCAAACTCAAAGGGCAATTCTGTTTTTCTTGAACTTTTATTACAATGTGCAACAGTATACACTTATTGTTTGTAGGTTTGCATAGACACACCACTTCTGACTGATGTAATACATCTTTTTGCAATGGATTATGGTAGGTCTTTCTATTCTTCATGTATATTTTTTTCTTCCTTTTTTTTTTCCTGTTTTACAAGAAGTAACCCATATTTATCATCTGGCTACCATACTTCCAAAATAAGATCCAGTAGTAGTTTGAAGTACAGCAAGCTGAGCAGTTTCTTCCCTTTTTAAAGCACGACAGTGACAATCTCTACAGTCAAGCCATATGAATACAGTGATGCCAGGCAGACTTTTGTGAATTCCAAAGGCTCCTAATCCAGAGATAAGAACCTGGGGGACGTCACATAACAACAGTGGTTCTCAACCTTCCTAATCTGCGATGTATTTTCATTGTTACAAAGGGGGTCGTGACCCACAGGTTGAGAACTGCTGCCTTAGAAGCTTCCAATCAGTTTCTCATCTGGTCGCTCCTCCAGATTTCTTGGTTGAGAGTTGCTTCTGACATTGTGCTTTCAAAAATCCAAAGGTCGAATCATCATAGTTGTGGAACGTAAGGAGTAACTGGGCCCTTTGAAGTAGTGCCACTTTATCCCATTCAGTTTTCCATGGTTTTGTCCCGCAGTATAGAACATTCCATTTAGATTGGAGGGGCCACAGGCATCAAACCACCAGCCTGAAAAATTAGTTCATAATGCAAGAGAGAAGGAAAAGAAACAATTAAGTAAATTGAACAGCAGGACATTAATGGCATCAACTGATAGACAACCTGTTTATACTCATTATGATTATTTGCAAATAGGAGGTATTTGATAAGTATCTTCCCAGTAGTGAAATTGGGGTAAATGACTTTTGATTTAGGATTTGTATGAACAATCAGAGGGAGGGATGTTTTCATAAAAACAAGCTTTCTGTGTGACCCCTGGAACTCATTTCTTGTTAGAATAATGAGAAGCCTCTGGGCTTCAAGATACAATCTAAGTCAGGCCTGGATTTACATGTGGGAATATTTAAATGTAGATACTCATAAGAGCCATTCCACCTTACAACTATTATTGGGAATAGAGTAATTAAATATTAGTGAAGAAATTCAGAAGCTTAGACAAACAACTGACATCTAAATGGAAAGATGTTATCTATCTACTTCATAATTTTGTTGAGAACTGGCCCTATGCTGCTTCTAAAATTACTGGGATACTGTGTAATAACTATGAGGCTCACATTGAACTTCAATTACCTTGCCTCCTCTGTAGTCTATAAGAACATAGGAATGTTTGTCAATAGTGCCATGGAGTTCCCAGGTAACAATATTTTGTCTGTGATTGTTTAAGTGCTTTCCAACTTAGTGAAAAGAAAAACAACCTGATGAGTACCATGGAAATCCTGGATTTGCAAAGCTCTCTGTAAGGATAACAGAATAACCCAGTTTTATTTTTGTAATGAATTAAGTCTTAGATTTTTGGTTAAAGCCTAGCACTTTCCCCCATCTCCTGAAGTAACACTAATGAAATCTTTAGGGAGAGGTTTATGCCAGAGACATTCTGGCATATTTTTATTCAGATCCAGTTGACCTCTCTTTGATTATAGACTTATACCTAAGGGACTAATAGCTAAAGAAAGAGAAAGCTGTACAGCTGATGTTTAACTGTAACATGAGCACCATCTTGCAGAAACTTTAGAAAAAGTTAAATGAAGAAAAGCTAATTCTCATTTTTCAAATTTGGAAGATGAGTACAGCTGGGTCATGTTTATAAAGTCACACTAGACACAGAACAAGCTGCATTAATCACCAATTCATACTGGGGAACTGTAAGGTATGTCATGATGAATTTGGAAAGACGCTATATTCAGCGCTGTTTCACCGACTGTATGCAAACAACATAAATGTTAATGCAGTCAAAACATGAGGGACAAGAACGGTCTTGTGTGGCAAAGAAGGAGGGACTATAAAATTCCATCTTTTTTTCTGAAGATTAATTCCTCTAATATTTGCTCGGTGCAGCTAGTAAAAATATGGTATTTATATTACAAAAGGCATTCTAATATTAGGGGATTCATTTACTCAGAAGACTGTAAAGGACTAAAATGAAACTCTAAAATGAAATTCAACCTGATTGCTTCCACGTTTTAACATTTCTCCCCCTTTTCTATGACCTTCTCGAAGTACCCTTCCATCACATTAATGAACCTTTCAGAGTCTTTCAAATATCCACCGTGGTCCCTGAGGCAAACCCCCTTACTCTATTGTTGAGACTGATGACAATTCCAAGCTGCATTAGGTACTCATGGTAAAAATAAAATAATATAATATAAAATAAAATAAAATAAAATAAAATAAAATAAAATAAAATAAAATAAAATAAAATAAGGTTTTAAAATCTGGTTTATGGAAAGTCACAGGAGTCCTGAGGGAGGTGGAAACACAAACATCTGTTGCAACAACAGCCTGGCATGAACGGCACAGGCTAAAAGAAACATTCCTTGGGAAACTTTGGGCAATCTTAGGAAAGAGACAAGAAATAGCAGGAGACTGTGAAAGGATCAGATAAATTCATCTTATACATTTTTTTGAGGAGAAAAGTGAGGTAGTGCTTATGATAAGAAGAATGGATTTGTAGACGTTGGGAGGAGGCTAGGATGGCTGGCTCAAGGTCCGCAAGAAGGATGATCACCTGAAGCTGAGAAGGCCTGCAGACCAAATCACCCAGTCTCTTGTCCATTACCCTAAAAGCAATAGAAAGTCAGAGCTTGTATACTGGACCACTTTCATGCTTAGTACTCCATCTAACCAAAGTTTGACAAATGTTTTGTGAGTGATTATAGACTGATTAACCAATTGACTGACTTTGACTGACTGGTTCTTCTTGTGCATTCTCTGTTGTCCGAATTTGCGTAGTTTACTAAAAAGCTGTATTTGACATATGTAATACCCATGCTTACGGTATTCCGTTTTTCTCTCTTTATTCATTCAACATGTAATTACTGTGGAGTGTTACAAAACAATACTCAACAAGACAGATGTGGTCACTTCTCTCAAGGAACTTACTTCTAATGTCAGAAACAGACAACATAATATAAGCAAGTAAATACACCAACTACAAATCCATGACTAGAAAATGCCATGAAATAACTCTTCATGTGTGTGGAGACCCGAAGCAGGAAAGGGAGGCAGCCATGTGAAGACTCTCCTAAGCTCAATGTGGTACATGCAAATGCCACGTGGAAAAAATAGAGCTTGGTGCATTCTGCGACTGAAGGGACATCAGTGTAGCTTTTACATAGAGAATAAGGTGAGACCTGCAGGAAATAAAGGTGGAGAAATCAGCAGATTTGATGAAAAGTTGAGCAATGTTTGTGGAAACATGTATAGGTTAGCCAGTATCTCTGTCCACCATCAGGTGAACAGGTGAAACATTCTCTAGGAATGGGGACCCATATTTAACCAGGGGAACCATATCTGCCAGGTTAAATGTTTACTCAAACATTATTTGGAGATCCCATTCTCTATGGTCTGCCAAAGCCGTTCTGATCTTACATGGCAGCATCATGAAGATGGGAAGACTGAGTCTAGAATCAATTTCACAAGTGCTCGCTGATGGACACACCTATGGGATAGAGTTTGCTGAAGCCAAGTTCCTGATGTGACAGCATCCACAGTTGTGTGTAGGAGTGAGACAGACAAAATCCTAAAAAATGAGATGACAGTCATGGAACAAAGGGATGAAGAAAATCTTATGGCAATACAGAGGCAGAGGCCCCAGACTTTACCTGGGAGACCACAAGGCTTACTCATTTGACAACTGAGAGGGGTCCTGAAAAATGAATTTGAGTGCAGCAGACAGACAGAGCTTCTGAATGCAGCCTGTACTCCACAAGAGCAGGAGAGAGTCTGCCAGCAGCCTGGCTTGGCTGGAGAGCCAGTGGGTAAGAGGTTTGAGAATACAAGGCTACAAAAATAAACACAAGGGAGAACGCAGAGGTTTTTATTATGCTTTTAGAAATCTTCTTATGGACAGGGGGGAGCCTACAGAGCACTAGAGAAAATGTAGAAGACCTTGACTTTGATGCCGACTTCATCACTTAATAACCAAAGATCAGTAATATCCACAATATTTTCTATTCATTGAATAGTTAGCATGAATATTTTTATATGCTTTCTCTAATTTTATCCCTGAGATAGCCTGTGTGCTATGCAAGTGCCATAATGAAGACAGCAATGCTCACAGAATTTAAGGAGCTTTTCAATGTCACAGTCATATTACCTGCATTATAATGTCTGATCAACCATTTTCATAGCAGTTTTAAGGATCAATAAGATGATGCTCTGTTAGAGCCTGTAAAATCCTATCTAAGTCCTTGATATAAGTTATCTGGCAAATGGGGCAGAAAGTTTAGCACAAGAACAAAAGGGATCTTGTGGAGCAGCATAATCGTAATTAAATAATGATATCAAAGTCATCAGAACTAACACACGTTCTTATTTGCTTGGTTGGATTTATCAGAGAAATATAAACATAATTTGGACCCAAGTGAGTAAAGTTGCACAATGTTCATAGTACAGGACATCTAAATACCTAACATGGAAATTTGTTTTCAATGTTTTGTTTTAATTTCATGAGGAACCACTTTGGGCTGAAGTGTTCAATTAACTTTTCATCTTAAAACTAGGGGGCCACGTACACTGTGGTTTAACAGAAAGCAACCAATAATAAAGTTGATGAGTGGACATGGCAGAAAGTGAAATAGAAGAAGTTATTTCTCATGACAATTTCAGTTGTATGATAAAATGTTCTGACCTTCAACATAGCAGAGATCTGTTTTCTCTGACACATGCATTAGAACAAATTAAACAAACTAAAGAATTCTTTCATATCAAATATTTTAAATAGTTTGTCCACTTTCTACCATTCATTACAAAAAAGAATTAAGCCTGACTATGTAGTTAAACATAAATCCTGGAAAATGTGGTTTAAAGCATATCTCTATAAAGTACTCCTTAGAATTAATTCCCAGGCAGTCACATGCACTCATAGGTATGTGGTGCAAATATAAGTCTGCATGGGATGGAAGATGTTCTGGGTGAACAGAGAGAGGACTATGCCCAGGTTTGCAGATCTTCCTTGAGAAGACACCAAACAGCTGAATATATATTCTCCAGAATCTGGGGGAACATTACCTTTGTATTTTGTATGTGTGTGCCTGGGAATAACAAATGAGAAACTTGCAAAATAAGTTAATCTAGGAAAGTCACTTTAAGCCTAAAAGAACTTAAGTGATCAGGCAAAGGATGGAAGAAAGAAGCTTCCATCTGCTATGCGGACAACTGATAAAATGTCTCAAATGTTTTAAGGTTGGCAACTGCCAAGATGTACTTTGCCAAGCAATTTTCTTCATAACCTGTAACCTCATGTATATTTTAATAAGAAATCTGAGATGTGTGTTTCTAATTCATTTACACTTAACTCATTAAAATTTAGCTTTGTAACAACTATCCCAGGCCTTCAAAAATCATTTGAGTCTTTTATCTCTGATGCAGAAAATTCACATTCTATCACTAATAAAGGAAACATTGCCCAGAAAATAGGAATTTGATTCTAAATGTTTTACTCAGGAAGTTCAAATTTATTTGAAAGTCAGGAAACCTAACTCTCACATTCTCCTGATCCCAAACAAAATGTCTCTCAACACTTCTTTTCTAAGGTAAAAAGCACAGCAAAGGAAAAAGGCATATCTGTTTTTGTGGATTTCTTTATTTTCAGCACATGCATTCCCATCAGCAATATGCAAAAGAGTTTGAAGAAAAATTGAGATATTAGTCTCCCTTCACTAACTCAGGATAAGATTAAACCGAATTGATTGGTTCCATCATTTTCACTGAGCTCATAAAGAAAAAAATCACTCGATGAGTTTATGTCCATAAAGTTCGCCCTACCCAGAGCTAGCCTCAAGGAGCAGTTGCGTGAATCTTGTATGTGGGAGGCAAAGGCTCTTTCTAGAAGTCTGCATTCCTTCTGTCATCTCATAGTATATCTCCTTTGGGCCAAGGATTTGTTTTTTATTTTCTTTTCTCTTCTTTTTGTTCCATAGATGAAAAGTTGTTTATCCTGGCTAGTAACATTGAATTCATTGAAGACTTCTAGGTATTCTCTTCCTGTCTCTCCCTTCCCTCAGACTTCATTTCACATTTAACCAAATGCTTGTGAGATTATTAGTCTCCCTTCACTAACTCAGGATAAGAGCACTATCATTCTCTTGGAATGTCATTCCTTTTAAGGGAGGCAGTAGATGGTAGAGACAGGCTGAATGCCTCTGGAGGTTGAGTGCCTGCGTTCAAATCTACTTCTGAAACAAATTCTGCCTCTTTGGCAAATTATCTAAATTTTCTATCTCTCAGTTCTTACCAGAGGTATTATCATGGTCTCTATTACAAATGGTTGTTGGAAGCTTCATCTAAGTTATTAAATGTAAATCATTTAAAATAATTCAAAAATTTCTGTTAGTAGGAGCTTGCCATATTATTGTTACCGTATGATATAAATAAAATTAGTTATTTTTCAAGTACTTTCAATTATTAATCCTTGGTTGTAGCCTTGAGCTATGGGCTTATAAGTTCTGATTCACCATATTCCAAACATATGAATGACTTTTCATACAATATTCTTTATCACACCAAATACATATGAGTACCTTTTTCAATAAATGAAACTCTCCACCACCCCCCCCCAAAATTGGAATATGATCCTATCCTTTGTATTTAGAAAGCACAAATTTATATGGAAGTCAGAAATATAACACTCAAATGTTTATAATTCTGGAGTTTAGTCTTTTGGTTTAATTATTCTTAATAGTTAGTCTCTGCCTTAGTCTGTTTGGTGTTGCTATAAAGGAATACGTGAGGCTGGGTAATTTATAAAGAAAAGGGGTTCATTTACCTCATTGCTCTGCTGACCAGAAGGTTCAAGATTGGGCACCTGGTGAGGGTGTTAGGCAGGATATACTCACAGCAGCAGGCAAAGAGGGACCAGCATGTGCAGAGATCACATGTGAGAAAGGAAGCAAGAGAGAACCTGAGAGGAGGCGTCTTGCTCTTTATAACAACCACAGAATGAGGACAAACCACGGACCAGCCTCTATCTATTAGCAGATTACAGCCCCTGCATTACACTATTCACAAAGGGCCCAAACACTTTCCAGTAGGCCCTATCTCTAACACTCCCCACTTGAGATTCGGAGGAAACAAATATCGAAAATATAACAGTTTCAATCCTTGATATCTATTCCTTTGTTCCCTGTTTATGTATGCAAATGCATATTTGTATTTACTTATTTTAAATCTAAGTTCATGCAAGAGTCATTTACATCCACTCACACTGACTTTGTTTTAGGTCTCCTCACCAGAATCATTTGTAACTGTATGATATAAATAAAATTAGTTATTTTTCAAGTACTTTCAATTATCAGAGACTCCCTTCAGAGTCTCTGATAACATATCATTAATATAATTGATACTACCTGATCACTGAGTACCACACATCATACTAGGCACTGGGGACACAGTCATGGACAACAACACTAAATTCTTGCTCTCAAGGAACTTGCATTTGTGCAGAAGATACTTACATATTATGTACTAAATATATAAATTGGCTTGAAATAGAAATAGCACATTGTAGGCTCTGGGCTCAATCTTAAATTGTTCATATGGATTTTTTTCTCTCAACTTTTTAACCTTTAAAACTAGGGAATGTCAGTTATCTGATAATGTTTATATGCCCTACTTGGGTTATTAAAAGTGCTAAGCCCAGTATATGTTCCCTCAAATCTTGTCACTTTTATGTCATTTAGCAGTTTGAAAAGCTGCTAATTTCTTCTATTTTCTTTGTCTTTTTCAAGATTATAGAGCAGGCCAAGCAAGCATTTATCAAGTTTCTGCTGTTAGCAGCTGGTAAGTTGTAGGATGTACTAAAAAATTTATGTGTATGGCTTCATCCTCTCTTTAAGGCCTGAACTGAGAATTATCCTTTGTTAGCTTTAGAAAGTCTTGTCTGTCAGCTAATATGGTTTATGTGTGGGAAAAAAGATCAGAATTTCTACTGCAACAGATTCTTTCTTCAGCAGGTTTGGTCATCTTTCTACGTAGCTTTTATACTATGTACTAAATATGTAAATTCCAGTTAAAGGAAAGAAAAGTAAGGAATGTAAAACAATGACATATATAGTTTGTTGTTTGTTATTGGCTGCAATAACAAAAAACAATTACTAGTTATAATAGTTATAATTTAATAATTATAGTTTATAAGAAATTTAGAAATAAGCATTTATTTATATATTTAACAATTATAGTTTAATAATTGTAGCTTACACAGACTTTTAGAAATACTTATTTTGAATATTCACAATTTAATATCAAATAATCATGTTTTAGTTGAATGTAATTTTGCTTTGAATGTGACAACCTCATAATAAAAAATTTAACTTTCTTAATGTTGAAGTCGGAGGGTTTTTTTTTTATATATTTATTTTCAAATCCAATAAATCTGTTAAAACAAAAATGTGCACTAAATGAGATTATATTTTCATTTTCTTAATGTTAAATAATAGATAACACTACTTAAGTTTTAAGTCTTTAATGAAACTTAATCATTTCTCTAATCTCAGAACGCACAATAGGAGCTTTCTTTCAAGGACCAAAAAATATTTTTAATAGTTACCTCTTAATTTATCCCTCCCACTGCAGAAATATCTTACATAAAGGTGGAACCTGAAGAGAAAGGGCTACTACACACCACAAATATTTCTGGCTTATAAATTTATATTGACAAATTATCTCCATTGATGGTTAATTAGGGAGCCATTTCCATAGAAAATGTGGATGGCAATTTTGGCCTTGAAATATAAACTCTAGTTTATTAATAAATGTGTAATGAACAATAAACATTATTTAACATTAAGACTGAATGGAGGAATTGCTGGCTTTTGATAAGGCAGAAATAGGTTTGCATATTTCCATGAATGAGTATGTAAAGCATTGTGATATCTATGTTTATTGATAAAAATGTATAATGCTTCTCAGCCCACTATGTTTCTTCTGTTATGTGGGATAACAGAGTCATAGAACCAGAAGAAAACTTGAGAGACTACTTTTTTTTTGTTTGTTTGCAGTTTTTGCCTGGGACTGGGTTTGAACCTGCCACCTCTGGCATATGGGGCTGGTGCCCTACTCCTTTGAGCCTCAGGCGCTGCCCATTGAGAGACTATTTTTACTAGACCCCAAACTACAAAAAAGTGCATCATTAAACTCTTTCAAATAAATAGAGCTTTATTATTTTCATGAAGATGTCTATAACTAGAAATGCACAACCTCCTTAAACATTCTTTCTAGTCTTTGATTTTTGGACACTCCACGTAAAGTCACTTCATCCAATAACTCATCATGTTATATTTTGTCAACAAACTTGTTATGACTTGAAGTGTTGTTATTTGCTGTTTACGTTTTTGTTGACAATCTTCCTCAGTAGATGTGTGCTCTATTCAGTCTTCCTCTCTACAAATAGTAGTTAGCCCCCTTAATAGGTACCGATCAAAATACATTACATCGCTAAACAAGAGCTAAGAAGTTAGGGTAGTAGGACAGAAGAACCAAAGATCAAAATATGCCACCTCGTGTCTAGCTGAAATACCTTCTGCTTTCAATTAAGCCTATCTCTGGCTGTTCAGTCTTTGACAAATAAAGGTAACAACAATGATACCACATTCTTCAGCTAAAATCCTTCCATGTATTTGATGAAAACAATCTAGGACAGATAGTGGGAAATACATCTTACATGAGCCTTAATTTCTTTTAGAAGAAACAAAGAAAAATATATAAATAAGCAAGATGAAACAAAGCATTAATTGATAATGACAAAGAACTCTGAGTTCTTAATTCCAAGGAGTATGAAATCTCATTGCTTGAAAGAGAGAGACCAATTTAATTAGGTAACAAGTTGGAATACAAATTTAGGTAAAAAAGGAAAAATCATAAGATAAAAAAAAAGAAGGGAAAAATTAGCAGAGAGTAAATAGCAGTGGTGGGGAGTAGCTAAGTAGGACATAAGTTCCAGGCAACACACCAGTTACCCTGATTGTCACTGACATTCATCCTTATTTCTATACTTCTTTGCTATCTAAATTCCACATTTTAGCTTTGTGGCATGAATAATTTTAAGATCTGGATTCTTTCAAAAGGATATTTGATAGGGTAGTGGTGCTTATTACAAAAACACATTTACTTAAACTATTCCAGCTCAAGCAAGAAGTGGAAATTTTCTCTCCCTAACACATGTGTATGTTGGTGATTATGAAGTGAGTCCAAGAATGATTACGGATGAAAGAACATGACAAAGTTCAGTCATTTAAAGCAGAAATAAAACCGTAAATCTGAGTAATGAAGTTTTCTCATCAACAACCAAAATGTGCATTCTCCTCTTTGCTTCATTCCATATTTTCATTTTTGTGACAGGAACATGAACATGTTGGAATGATCTAAGATTTTACTGTTGGTTTTTTAGGCATATTTACTTGGCAAGAAAAATTATTTGTGAAAATAGACATGATGGAAAGGAAGCATATTTCAATAGTAAAATGAGAAGAAAATTGAAGTTTTTTGCTTACAAATTTGCCAATAATTTTATTTACAGGATCTAGGTGGTAATGAAAATAAGAAGTTTCTTTCAGAAGAAAGTTCAACACCTACCTTGCATGTGCCATTTTTAAACATCTAAATTTGTAGCAACTATTCTTGAGGGGAAGAGGTAGTCATAAAAATACGTATAGTAGACTTTTAAATATGTGATGACATCAAATGTGATGCCAAAACAACGGGCAAAGCTTAAGGAAAAGAGTAAGACAGGGGCAAGATCATAACAGGTTGGTTTTGATATTATTGTGGCTGGTCTCACATTGAAAAGCTCTCAATATGGGTGGAACAGATAGCGGTCCATGTGTGGTGATTTGGCAGTGGTAGTAATGAGGGGCAAGTAGGGATGAAGAGGAAGATGGAAAGATTTCACTAAAACCTCCCTTCCTACTTTTTCATGTTCTGTGAATTGATGAGAAAAATGTCAACCTAATCATTCTTTTTATTGGCCTTAAAATTTGAAAGTGATTTTAAGGGCTACAAGATAGTCTTTCATTCATTCCTGTGTCATTTTTTCTATTGAGTTCCTATGTGTCACAATCCACTGTGCTAGATGTTGAGGATAAAATGGCGAACATTAATTGATGTTCATTTTCCTATGTACGAAGTGGAGACAAGACTTTCTCTCCCTACCACCTTGCAGACTTGGCCTGATTCAGGTTGAGGTAAGATAGCACCACATGTGCAGCAACATATAATCATGGTAGTCACACAGTTTTGGGGGAAAGGAAATGTTAGATTTGAACAGTTTTTTCCTTACTGGGCGGAACATACATTTCATTATAGAATGACACAGATCCAATATCAGAATGAGTGAAGGTAGGCGTGATTGCTAACATGTTAAGAGAGGAAAACACTAAAACTGAGCAAGGAGAAACATTGAAAAACAGGTTTCCTCACAATTTTGTTTAGTTCCAACCTTTTCCTGCCAGAGCCTGTAACATTCTTGAGCTACGTTATTTGCTATCAGCTTTTAGCTTGCTGATTTCTAAATTTCTTTCTTTTTTTTTAGACACAGGGTCTCACTCTGCCTGCCTTGGCCTCCAAAGATGCTAGGATTACAAGAGTGGGTCACTGCACCCCACCTGTTTTTGAAATTTCAGTCTGTCATGTATCAAATTTGCCATATTTATTTGTATCTTTTATTAATATTTAACTAATATTTTTCTTTAAATCAATGATTTTCTAATATATAAAATATGATGAATGCATTATAAAATGCAATGTTTATATTATTCTTTTAAAAAGAGGAAAGCAGCCCACTTGCTATATTAGAAGGTAGATACAAAACTCTTAAAAGTAAAGCAAAATAAAATTATTTAATTCTATGTACATGCCATTGCTTAGCCAAGGTTCTGAGGCTAAGGACAATGGTCTATTCTTTCTTTGGCAACAAGGATGATTAGTAAGGACTAAAGAAGTGTTATAGATATACTAGCACCAAATTGAAATTTTTCTCTTCTGCATAATCAGAGTGCTGGAAAAATATTGAAAAGGTACAAAAGGTATAACTTTCTTACTCTATGATACAATAGTATTTAATTATATTTTCTATACTGGCTAAAATGTCTTGCAAAGGTCCATACCATATAGTGAAAGACCCTGGAATACCTTGTCCGAATTGCATAACTTTAGGTTTAGCCACAACTTTTTATAAATGATGAAGAAACTCTACTATGTAGGTGCAAAGCATTTTGTAAAAAGTAATTGCTGTATATGCTCCATTCCCAAATTATTGCTCATTTCACTAAGGATTATTCATGATTATTTAGAAGTAAAATAACTAGTTCTTCAAGAGACTAAAAAAATTATGCAGAACCAACTTAGCACACTCCCACTATAGGTGCTGAGGAAGGAGGCAGACCTCTAAATATTCTAGCAACATCTTGCACAAGAACATAGGGTAAATTAGGGCAGAAAAAATGATTTCTAGGGCCTTGCTCTTCAGTTCCCTTCCAGAAAATCATACCCCCTTCTCACAGATAAGAAACCTTGGGCTTCCCACCAGTGAAGCACAGTGTAGGGAACAGCCAGGTGGGACTTACCTCCCGTGAGCATCAGGGCACATTTGCACATACAATTGTCGTTATCAGCATCTTTAGTACTAAAATCAGCACCATGTAAGATCAGGCTGCTCTGTTTTCCTGCTGTCCCAGTGTGGCCCTTTAAATACAACCTAAAGTTTAAAAAAAAAGGAGAGATAAGTCATTTGACAGAATAACAGAATCCAGAAGGCCAACTTGTTGAAAATTTGCCTTTTTGATAGTTTTCTCTCTTCTCTGAACTCAGCCCTTCCAAAAAGCCACCATAAGATTCAAGCAGAAAAATAAACAAAGAAGAAAGCGGGAGAAAGAGAATAACAAAGAAAAAGAAACAATGAAAACAAGAAAGAGAGAGAGAGAGAGAAGAAAAAGAAAGAAAGAAAGAAAGAAAGAAAGAAAGAAAGAAAGAAAGAAAGAAAGAAAGAAAGAAAGAAAGAAAGAAAGAAAGAAAGAGGGAAAGGGAAAAGGAAGAAAATCAGGAAAGAAAGATTCCAAATTACACTTGGTAAAGCTCTTCATGGTTTGTGTGCCTAGGGTTTATTTCACTATGCATATTCAAACTCACATGGTTTTCTTAGGATGCAGAATCCAGAAAAAGAATTGGTTTATTTTATTATTACAAAACAAAAATGTCTTTAAGAATGCCAATATAGTATGTCACTCTCTTAATATCTAATACTGCACATGTGCTGAACATTATTAACAGCAATAAACAAAACAAATCTCACTGACTGAGGACTTACTCTGTGTTAGACACTAAATTTTTATACTAAATGTGTGATAAAGGATGTTTGCATACAAGGGTTTAGAGAAGCTATGTAATTTGGTTGCATTTGATTCTAAAAGCTAAGCTTTTACAAAATTCACAACAGTAAAGATGTGGAATCAACCCAAGTACCCATCAATTCATGAGGGGGTAACGAAAATGTGGGGTCTGTACATACAAACACATACACCACACACACACACACACACACACACACACACACACACACACGAGTACTACTCAGCCATAAAAAGGAATGAAAGAATGTTTGCAACAACTTGGATGAAACTGGAGACCATTATTCTAAGTATCTCAGGAACGGATAAACAAACACCCCACGTACTTTATAATAACCACAGTGTGAGGTGGGCACATGTGGGCACCAAGAGATGTGAAGGTCATAGGAAATTAAGAAGGGGGAACTGAGAGGAGGGAAAGGCTAAACACCTACCTATTGGGCACAATGAATACTATTCAGGTGATAGGCACATTAAATCCCTTTTCTTAAGCATGATAAAAGGTATCCATGTATACCCTTTTATATTTTGAAATTTAAAAAATACAAGCTCTTCATCATTGTGCATTCCCTGTCCAAATGTTTGTTGAAGACAAACTATATCATATATTGTTCTATGCAATTCAGGTAAGACAGCAAATAAAACAGACAAAAACCCATGCCTTTGAGGAGCTTATTATATTCTAGCAGTATCCCTAAAATTAAATTCTCAGTCCTAGCTGTTTAATCTCAATATTGTTTTCAAAGAAACTCCCTTATTTTCTAGAAACATTTCCATATAAAATTTGTGTTAACCTAGATCATAAGTGGGCCTCCAACGGTTGTATATGCAATAAGTGATCTGATCTTTTGTGAATAAGGTCTATTCAGTAGGCCCAGGGGTGTTTGTTTTCAACTAGCATCTCAAATTACTCTTTGCAGACTGTCCAGGGAGAACATTCTGAAGAATAATGTCCTAGAATCCAAAAACTAGTGCACAAATCAAAACAGCTGGTGAAGGTAGCTCGCTGGCTGATGTCTGCTCATTTCCTATCGATGCTGCGTGCCCCTTTCACACCCTTCTAGATAGTGCAGTACTTTGACCAACTCGTACTTTCTCAGGTCCCTCATTTTCTCCTCAGGGCTGAGTAGCTGACTTGAACTTGTCAGGCCTGACAGTTTGATACTCAAGGTCTTCTCTGGCCAACACTCATTCCTCCCTCTAACTCCAACTAACAGTGCTCCTCTGGACCAGCACAATGTTCTCCCTAGAATCATCCAGCAACATTCTCTTCAAATCCATATAGGTCACCACTCTGTCCCTGGGTTTTATTTATGAATTCTATCCAGCCACAGTATAATTAATGAGTGACCAAGACCTCTGTACAAATGATGCATCTAGACCCATATCTGAAGGAAGTATTAACCTTATTATCAAACTGGAATAACAAAGATCACTTAGTATTTGTAGGATATATTTAACTTGTGTTTGTACCTAGGTATAAGTATGCCCCATTATTTTTTTGTGGTATTTGATATTATTTTTAGCAAAAAAGTACTGTGTGCAAGGTATTTTTCAAATATTCTGCAGAGATTTTTGAACCAGATAAAAGTATACAATTAAGCTCTTCCTCTTTCTCCCCCTCTCTTTCTTCTCTCTCTCTTTTCTCCCCTTCTCTCTTCTTTTCTCTCCTCCTTGGTGCTGCTGTGCAGCATCCCTCCCTCATCAATAAAGACCTTTCATACAAAAAAAAAAAAGTATACAATTAAGTCCCATCAGGGTTATTTTTGTTATTTCAATAATTAATGTAACTTCTAGTTAACAGCAGTCCAAATGACTTTCTAATGTTGTATTATCACATACAAGCTTTTATTTTAAAACTCTTGAGAGGCCAGCTAAAAGTAACTGATGATGCAAAATTATAGAATGTTTTTAAATGCCAATTAACATTTGAGGGTGCAGCCAGCCCACATGGAGGAGAGGTTCACCAGGGAAAAGTAAGGTTAGATCAGTCACTGACTGGAGTTCTGGGGCACATTACCTGGATAAATTCACTCTCTTTCAGATCTGGTCTGAAGTTTTGATTTGATCAATTTTTGGAGGTCCTCAGCCTCTCAGAGATGGACACACACTCACAAAACTAAGAGAGACGTTTGTCAGGTTTCCATTTACAATCAAGGTAGGAGCATTGTGGGAAGCTAGACTCATGGTCACCTTAGAATTTCTAATTACAAAGCCAAATTGTAATCAGAAAGAAGCTTGTTGTGAAAATTATGTAGTTGTGACTCTGTTAGCCTGAAATCTCCTGCTCCATCAGGACTGGGTGAGTTTATCCTGTGGGGGCCTTTGAATAAGTAATGGCAATTTCAACACTGACCTTTGGTTTCTCTATGACTGTAATGGTCTTCCTTCTTCTTATGTTAAGTCAGTTTCATTCTCCCTGCAGCCTAATAGACTTTCCAGGTTATAATAATTTTTTACAGTACATTTGGAGGTGATTCAGTACACACAATTAGTTGATTTCAAGTGAGTGATTGCTAGGTGCTAAATACACAGCATGTACTTTTATCCTTTCACATAGGGGTTAATTATGTCTTTAATTTGCAATTATTTCTTTGTGTAACCAAGGTGTTATGAACATACAATTATAAATTTGAGAAATAAAGAAAAGTAAAAAGAAGAAAATAAAAATCTACCCAAATCTCATTGCCAATTATAGCTGTTCTTGACATACATCATTTCAGTCTTTTCCTTGTTTTCTCCTTCCAAATATAAGATATTTAGTTTCAGGGAAACGTGTCTGGACACATTCTTAACAAATTTTTGAACAATATAAACAAAGATTTTTTTCCCACAATCCATCTCATCTCTCTCTTTAGAGGTACCCTTCAAAACCAACTTCTTCTCATGTACAAAAACAAATGAAAGTAGAATTATACTTGACAAAGGTTTCTTTACAAGGTGATTTCCATACATAGGTTTATGACCACTTTTCTATGCTATTACATACTCTTCTCCAACATGGTTTGGAAGCTAATTGCTAATAGCATCAAATGTCACAAGTTAGAGGGTGCCTTTACAGGTGTGTGTATTAAGGTTAGAATGAAGGCTGTAACATGGTTTCCTGACCTTCCCATGTATGAAACTTATCAATACTATTTATGAGGCTCTCTCAGTAAAGAGACATTTGTTTAGATCTATGTAAGACTTGGAGGTCATTCTTCTAGTCCTGGCAGCTCCTCTCAGAATTACTGCAGGAAATTCTTAAAACTAGCCTCACTGCCTTGCATTTCTCTCCTTCTTCCCTTTCCCCTTAAATCCACGCTCCGTGTGGCTCATTCAGAAATATGCATGTCATCATTCCTCTACCCTAGTTACAAGCCTTCAGTTATTTCCCAAACACTCAACGAATAAAGTCAAAATTCCTTACTGTGGTTTACAAGGCCTTTTAAGGCTAGTTCTCGTCCACTGTCTTCTTTCCCCCAGAGTAGCCCCACCCAACCCCTCCCATTTCTTGTTATTTATTTTCTGCACACGCACGCAGTGCAGCAGTGCTCCAGCCTTACCCAATCCTGGCTCCTCAAAGAAACAGGCTCGCACATTTCTCAATGTATTTACATCTGCAGGCCCCTCTTCCCAGAAGGCCCTCTCCATCTGGAGAGCTGCGGAACTCCTAGCTATTTTTAAAGATTCATTTCAAGCATACCTCAAAGAGCATAAAAGCAGTATCTTTACAATGATACTGAATGGCTATATTTAAATTGTCTTTTTACTTATTTGTCTCCCATGATGAATGGTGATCTCCTTGAGGCCTAGACTGTGTTTGCTCATCTTTGAATCACCAGTGTCTAGAATAGCATCTGAGATAGGGAAAGATCTCAATGTTCATTGAATAAATGGATAATGGGTGTCCTGTGTAATTAATTTTTGGTAGGTTCAAGGTAGCCTGTAAAAGCAAATTCAAATATAAATAACTCTAATCACAAAAATATACCTGGCCCACATTCCAGACAGAAGCATAGTTTTTGGATGTCATTTATCCAGCTACTCAAGATACCTGCTAAGTATCCACTTGGTTGCTCATCAAACTCAAATAATTAAATACGTGTGTGTGTGTGTGTGTGTGTACACTCTCTTACACCTTTCTTGATCTTTCCAGCTCTGTTTTTGTTCTTATTTTCTTAGCGACTCCAGAATATGAAAACTATTTATTATGTATATAGAATAATGAAAGAAAGGCTATGTCTACATTCCTTACATTCAAATTATTCCTTACATTTAATGAAAGATTAATTATAGTGTATGTATAGACAACTGCTATCAGAAAACAAATTGAAAACAAAAAATTGCTAAATGTAAATATTTCAGCTAAAATTACTTTGAAAAATAAAAAAGAAATTAGTAAGGTATGAAAATATTTTCTTAAGGTCCTGCCCAGATTAGGAATCATTAAAACATAAAGAAATGGAGAAAAGTCCCAAAATGTGCAACATAAACAGTGGCACATATTCATTGGCATGATTTAAAGGTAGAAAGGACCAGCCTGGGTACAGTGGCTCACGCCTATAATCCTAGCATTCTGGGAGGCTGAGGCGGGTGGATTGACTGAGCTTGGGAATTTGAGAATAGCCTGAGCAAGAGTGAGATCCTCTCTCTAAAAATAGCCAGGCATTGTGGCAGGTGCCTGTGGTCCCAGCTAGTTGGGGGAGGCTGGGGCAAGAGAATGGCTTGAGTGCAAGAGTTTGAGATTGCTGTGAGCTATGTATGATGCCATAGCACACAACCCCAGGGCAACTGAGTGAGATTGTGTCTCAAAAAAAATTTTTTTTAAGTAGAAAGTAGCAATATTTTGAGGAATGATGTATTTTTTTACTGTATACGAATGAGTAGAGCTTATAATTTACATACAGTAGCATTCATCCTCCCAAGTTTGTATCCCTAGAATGTCACAGCTTATGCTTTTCTAAGGAAGGGATACCTCTGTGGATGATCATTCCCTCGCACTGGGAGATGGAGGTAAAAATTTCATAAAAACAGTTTTTTCACAGCACAAGAAATTAATGGAGGAGGATAATTGTGTCTCTGTGGAAATCCACAGGGACTCTCGGGGGGACTGTGCTGTAAAGAACAGGTCTTCTTCATAGCTAACGGGCTCACTCTCTTTCAGCAGCTATTTACCTGACACATGGTCCCAATTATTGACCCAAAGTCAATAGCCAAAGGTAGGTATTTGATACAGGTAAACTAAGGGCTGGTCATTCATTAACACCAATTATTTTGTATTAGATAAGAAAACTTATTTGAATTAGGCTCACGTGAAACATTTAGATTATTCTGTTTAATAGCAGTCCTGGCTACTTCTAACTTTCTTACGTATGATTAACTAGGCATGACTTTCTCTAGGTAGATGATAGTTGTTCCAAATAGACATTCATATTACTGGGCCTTCAATATACAGAAGGGTCAAAGTTGGCTTTGCATCTGACTAGAGTGAAAAGGATTTTGGGGTGTGAATCTTTAGAGAGACTACTTCCCCCAATGTTCAGCTAATGGAGTTGTGGCCTGCATGAAGAATAATATGTTACGAGATAAAAGCAAAGTGTCCTTTTGGAACAAAATATTTGACTAAGGGGCAAAAATAAGGAAGCTGTGAAAACCAAAACCAAAACAAACAAACAAACAAACAAACAAAAAAACTGACAAAGAATACAATTTGATGTGACCAAAATGTCAGGCTCCAAGTTGAAGCAAGGAATTTATTTTATTCTCTCCAATATATTTTTTAATTAAAAACATATTTATGAGCACTTTTGGGCCAATGACTATAATGAATGTCAACATCTTGATTTTTTCACTTATTGTCTAACAGGGAAATGAAACAGATGGATAGCCATTGAAATTAGTCATGATTCTCTAGTCCTCTCCATGAAAATATAGTTACTCTTTTTCTTTCATGTTTATCAATTTCAATAACTAGAAAGACTAAATTAACATTTCTTTATGAATATAGGACAATAGTGAATTCTATTATGAAAGAAGAGGCCTCGAAATAGTCCTATGTATCACATGAGGGATTGTACAGCTTTCTTTTTTCTTTAAAATAGGCAGGTCAATCTCATGAATCCAGTTTCATACTAAGTTTTTCTGCTTACGAAACTGCCACTGACTCACTTTATCTTCACATCTTTGTATCTGCACTGTCCTCAAGGGGCAAGAGTCTCTTTCATGATCCAAAGCAGTGAGAGTTACATGAATTACAAATTGAAGTTTGGCCTCAACTCTTTTGAACAGTAGACAGACTTTTAATATCTAACTTTAAGGTCTTAGGTACTGACAAGCAGAGCAGATTTTTGTTTTGGCTCTGAGCTCTCTCCCTGCCACCATATGGAACTAGTTTGTCTTTCTCACAATTATTAAGAAAATGTAAAATGACCTTCAAGTTTCTCTTTCAAAGCCTGGTGGCAATGACGCAATCTGACAGAGTTTCCCAACGTAGCTATGACTTCTGGTTGCCGCCTCGGAGCTGTCTCCGCTGTCCTTAATCCCCCCCTGCCCCAGTGAAAGGGCTGGGCACCATTAGCAAAGAAAATGTCAGAACATGCCAGTTAGCATTAACTTTTTCCCATCTTAGGAATGTATTTTGTTACTCAATTGTCTACAAGTGAACAGAATTATTATTTGCAAGAGCCTGTTAATGAATATGTGAGAAAACGATAGGAAATTATATGATGCAAAAGTGGAAAGTCTATAAAAAAGCCAGTTAATACATCCAAGACAAAGAGGTATAGGACGATAATCTACTTAGCAAATATAAATCTATAAATGAATAAAGTTCAAAAGCAATCTCAAAAGAAAAGAGAACGTAAATAGGAAGATTAAAAGAACTGATAATGTACAGTTTGGCTAATCAAGAAGTAAGGCTATGATGAAGATTTACAGACATCTAAAAACACACACACATAAAGTTCAAGCAAATATAGGTGGTTTAATAAAAAATAAGTACGAATGAATAAAATAACTGACAATAAAATCATGAACCAAAACTCTTCCTTCTTTTCTTCCTCCCCCACTACTCCCCACAAAATGAATAAATAATTAAGCCATTAGCTTCTGGTGGGTAAGATCATCTCACATACACCCTGTCTGGAGAGAAAGGATAACAGGGATTGGAGTTTACCAGTCTGGGTATGCAATCTAGTTCTTACCATTTCTGATCTTCAGATGCCTTATCTACAAAATGCCTCTGGTAACAGTAACTTCTTTCTAATATTTTGTGAAGATTGAATGAGGTAATACATATAAAACCCATAAAAAGATTGCTACATTTAGAGTAAGTACTTAAATATTAACAAAACATCAAACAAAATCAAACTTCCAGCAGCTCAGTAAATATGAGTTTTATGGACAACTAAGTCTAAATTAAACAAGAATAACCATATGTGACCTTCATAGATGCATATGAGGGAACTAAGCACCATGGAGACCATGAGATAAGAGTCACAGCTAATAAGACACGCATGTAGGTAATAAGCTGGAGAAATTAAAGATGAAAAGGACCAGTTTTCTCAAACCCATAAGCTCCCATATCCTTTTCAAGTTTTTCTTATTTATATAAAAAATGCAGGATTCTAAGTAAAGAATAAAAAATAGAAAAAAATAGAAAAGTCACTTTGTTGACTGACTACCTAGTTTAAGGTTTACATTATTTTGAATCCAGATGGCCTGAATAATGATCCTTTAATTCAAATGTTTATCCTCTTATAAATTAAAAACTGATCTTTTGAGACTTTTTTTCCCTCTTGCCCCATAATGTTTTTTGGCTGAATCAAGTGCATGTATGTTTTGTTGTTGTTTCTTTTTTTACTCATCATTGATACCGGAAGAAAAAATCCTGGAAAGATCACCCATCCCTATCTGTCCTTTAATTCTCACATCTACTTCCTGAAAGCTTTATCTCATTGAATCTTTCTTAATCAGTGTCATTTGTTTTCAGAGAGAAATCAGTCACTGGGGAGTCAACAGAATTTGTGTGCATTATCCTAACCATTAAGCAGGGAGGATATTGACTTATCTGTTTCATAAACCTCAGATACCCTGAGGTCGATATGCTCTGAATCTTGAAATATGTACAGTAGAAGATATACAAGTGCAAAAATGTATCAGCTGGAGATAGTCTGGGAATCTGTGCTATAATTCAGAAAGTCAAATTTCAGCCCCAATAATGAGAAGCTTAGAAAATTGAATTTCACTTATTGTCTGATTCTATTATGATTATTTTAGATATTAGCTTTCATTGGACAAATTACACACTGATTTTTCATCTGTTTGATAATATAAATTTTAGCATCTCTCCCTTCACTTACAAACATTAATATGTTATAGATCTTTGATAAAATGAGTCATCAACCCCCCCAGACCTTCTCAAGCTCTTGACACTAGAAACACTGGTACCAGTGACACCTATTTCCAAATCCCAGTAAAATACAGTTCTCAATGTTTCTCAATGACAGACATTAAGTTTTACATATTTTAAAATTCACGATAAATTCTTTCTCCAAAGAAAATAGCAAACCCACATACTTTTATCATTCAGTTTCTTTACATAGCACTGAGAAAATATACTCTCTTATGCATATTAAATATACAGATGCATATATGTATACATATTCATGAGCTCTATAATAATGAAACTATATTTTCTAAGGTTTAGAAATACTTGCTATAGTGACTCTTTTGTTTTTAGTTCAAAATAAAATAAATAGTTGTTCCAGTATTCTCCCCTTTTCTAAGAATACATCAAAAAAATTTAAGTACCAAATGAATTACATAGCACTGAGACCCCTGTAAAAAATACAAACAGTCCTTTAAACATATTTTGGTTCCCTCGGGGTCATGTGTGACTGATAGAGCCAGCTCCAAGTGGCTCACTGGCCAGACCTCCTTCTGGTGCCTGAAAGACCAGGCCCACGGCCACCACAGAAACTTTATGGGTTTTTCTTTTTGACCAAAAATTAAGTCAGGACATTGTAAAACTTGTGATCAACATTGGTGATTTTTTGGTGTAAACAAGTTTAAGGGAGGTAGGTTTGTTCTTATTTTTATTTCTGTTTAAAACAGCAAGATACTTTCTTTCCAGCATCCCCTAAGGGGTGGAGATGGGGAGAGAAAAGGGGGAGAGAAGAAAGGGGAGGAGGATGCTGCCAGCCACTGAGAGGCACTGTCTGGGGTTTCTTGCAAAGAGGAAATACTTTCTCTTGCTGTACTTGGACATTGTATTGCTATAATATATGCAAATAAGCCTCCGGTATGCATAAGCAGATTCTTCTGTTGACCAAAATCATCAGTGTGCTTCCTTCCCTCTACAATTAGTATAATATATGATAGAGTCCAAACTCCTTATCATGGATTATAGCCCTCTGTTATCTGTTGCACGATGAACTCCTACATACAAGATACTTCCTGTTCTCTAAATAAGGCAGACTCTGTCTCAACTCTGTCTGCTTGCCCACATTGCTCCTTCCAGCTGGAATCTCAAGTCCTTCTCCCTTCTGCCGCCATCCTCCATACCTGCCTCATGAACATGTGATCATTTCACAATTCACCAAGGATTTCCTCCAGGAAGCCTTTCCCAGCCCCCTTCATTCACCTCCTATGTGTCCGGCAGGGCACATCCACAACCCTAGTAGAATTGACCACCTTTCTTTAGTGTCCAACAGCGGCCTCATCTCAATGGTTGTTACCCAAGTACTATCAGTGTGGCGTCAAATCACACATAAATGTAAACAAAATTTCATGTTTCTTCTTTATTCTGAGAAAAAAAGTCAATAGCTCCATTATTATTTTTAAGTCCATGATTCCTTGATCAAAAAACATAATGAAAAAAACAAATAGTCCTGCTAGAATATACTGTTATTGAAAATTTTAAGTCAACTATCTATTGTTTGCTTTTTTCTCCTAAACTATAACCCCATAAGAGCAGCAAGCCTAGTTTCTCCTCCCAGTATTATAAAAGTATTATTTCTACATCACCATCACCTGGATATATCTAGGTCTTACCCCATGATAAGAATCTCAAGATGTGAGACTCAGAAATCTACACTCTACACCAGCACCCAGTTAATCATATGTATACTTGAGTTGGAAAAAAACTGTCCAAGTACCAGGGAAATAAGAGTACTCTAGTAGATGTTTGGTGGTTGGCTGAGTGGATAAGTAAATGAACGCAGGTTCCGATTTCCAAAGAACTGTAATAACTTTTAGGAAAGTAATTTTAGTAAACTTATATAGATGAAAGCAAAATTATACCAAGTTAAAAGAGAAACGAACAAGGTAGGTTGTGGGTCAAATTTATTGTTTTATCTTATTTGCTTGGCATCATGCAATCTAGGAATTCTTGCATCTTATTTAAAGATAAAGATAAAAGAAACAGAAGAGCTTGGAGTTTAACAGATCAGAAAGCAAATCTCATCTAAGCAACAATCCCAGAAACTAAAGAACACCACACGTTACTAAAAGTCCTCCATGGGGAGGGTCATGTTCTGTCATTCTATAGCACGAGCCTCTGAGGAAAGAATTTTGATTTCTTGTCCTCTGAATTTCTGGCATCTACATCAATAATTGCCATATACTAGCCAGCTGTGTTTGTTGAATACAAAAAACAAATTTTTGCTGAGACGTCTTTTATAGACCATTAGGAAATGCTTTTGTCACATGCCGAGCATTGTGAAGAGGGACCTGGCTAACCAGCGGTGACAGTCTAATAACAGGGAACAATAACTATAACCACTGTGATAGTGATTGATAAAGACACACACGGAGGCAGTGGGAGTACACAGAAGGGGCTTCTTACCCTGCCCAGTGAGCTAAGACTGAAAAGATAAAGAAAACCAAATCCAGCAAGGAGTTGAAATTCTGTGGGGTTGTTTCCCCCACAGTAACCTCCACATTGTTGCCATTCGTGTTTAATGAATAGAGTAATCAAAGAGTTGGGTGAAAAAAAATCGATGTGAGAAAGGCCATTTCGGAGGGCTTCCCTCAGAGGCCTTGCTGGTTACCTGTTACCTGTCTTCCACAGGTTGCTGACAGTCTAGACCTCTTGTTCTCGGCAGCAAGATTGAGCATTAGCTCCTTACACTCCCAGCATAAGCAACACCTCGGTGTTTCCCTGTTCAGACATGCTGAGTCTCGCTTCTGAACCCTTGTATCTGCTATTCCATCTTCTACACCCCCAACTCTGAACTATTCCCCAGCTAATTCCAATTTACCATTTTTGCTGTCAAATTAGGTTTCCTTTTTTGGAAGCCCTCCCAACCTTCTGAAATTGTTCAGGGCTCTTTATCCGTGCCATATTTGTCTTTATTTGCAAACTTGCAATGTTCGTGGCATTGAAGTTGCTTGTGTGGCTGTCTGCTACCATCCCCCTCCTCTCCTAACCTCATCACATGTGTAGGCACCGCGTGAATACTCACGTACGAGACTGTACCGACATCTCTGAGAACAGTTTTTCCTAGGCTAGCACATAATATATAACAAATACTTCATTCATTGAAGATAGAGCTTTTGTCTTTTTGATCTTCAGTAGCAGGCAGGACACCCAGAGCAGTGGATCATAGGACATGACCTTAGACTACTTCCTAAAGGCAGTGCCAGCTGGTTCTACTGACTTTTGCCAACCTGTAAGTTTCTGGGACAGTAATTGCCTGAGTGCTAGCATTACTCATTCTGTAACAGGCATCCTCTGGGAAACTCTAGACCTCACAGCATTGGGGCATTTGTTTTTGTTAGCTTCAAAAAATTCAAGACTCTAGAGACTGCATTAATCTGCATTAAAGTCAAGAGATTTTCCTGATGCTTAGAAGAACTGAACAAGGTAGAAAGTGACCTTGTCAGACTGTGGCTCTTCCATGCCTCTGAAGACCCAAGCTCGCCTTTGTCCTCTTAGATATTTTATCTCAGTTAAGGCGTATAAAATGCAAACTTTGATGATTATAATGATTCCTTAGGAAGTAGCCACAACAAAAATCATAGTCTAAAGAAAAGCAATACACTGCCTAAGTCGGAGAAATTATTTGAAAATATAACCGCAACTACTTAAAGCCTTGAATTTAAAAACATGCTTAGCAATTCAGGAGGGTAGAAACTGCCAGGACCGTATTGTTTTCCTACCTAAATCAGTCCAGAACTGCTACAGAAAATAACTTTCCTCTTAGTATTTCAGCACATCTGCTACTGGTTCCAGCCAGGACCACATAACTCCAAGGATCAGAGAAATGAGAAACATTTCACTACAAAAGTGAAACAAGTTTTGCAATACCTACAATTTACAAGGGATGCTTGAGGGAATTCTTTTCAATCCACACAAATTTGTTTCCTCCTTTAATAGGTACACAACAGGGGAGCACTTTAATAATAATACAAAAAATAGGTTGTGGAATTGGAAAGAAGGTCAGCCTTCCCTCCTCATTTTACTTCTGAGGATCTGAGACTTAGAAAAGTGAAGCAACTTGTCCAAGGTCATCAGAAAAGTAATAGCAGATCCAAGTCCAGAGTTCATGTGTCTACATTCCCAATACAATGTTTTACACATGACATCAAGTTACCTCCCAGTGGAGAGCTTGGCTAAAAGTAGCCGTGTGCCAAAAGAGATTTAATGGCCAAATTATTTTCCATGATTTTTCCCCCCAGAATTGTGGTCCAAAATGCTATTCATCTCTTTATGTAGAATTTTTTGGAGAACAAGGCTTATGAAAATCATCAATTAATTAGTTCTAATCTGATTATGTCATTTGTTCCTAACAAATAATATGAAGACAATAAAATATGCATATCCATAACATGTGCATTATAAATGTTATAGTAAGATTATAATTGTAATATAAGATATGCTTTATAAATTTCATTTAGATTTAATAAATAGGATTTTGCTGTTGCTTAAAAAGAGGCTCATTAGATAGTCTAGTACAAAGTATTTACTAATTAAGACTCTAAAAAGATAACAAAGACATTGACAAGTTCTCAAAAACAAATTACATGAAAAATTACTTTCTAATAAAACATGTTCACTAATTTCCAATATTAAGGCTGTAAGGGTTTTTTTTTTAAGGCTTCAGGTTTTTAATATAGTTTTCTTTCTATTTTTATACTTAAAAATAGTGCAACTAAATTTATTTCCAATTGGTTAATCTTACTTTTTCAATTATGTTAATATGACACAATGGTTTTTAAACTGTACTTTAGTAATGATTGGCAGACTAGCAAAGATAGACATTAAACTGTGTTCCATAGTCACTTCAAAATAAATCAGCTCTTTAAAGTATGACGGTGGTGTTTTGACAGGGATTGCATTAAATTTGTATATTGCTTTGAGTAATAAGGACATTTTAACAATATTGATTCTTCCTAGCCAGGAGTATGGTATGTTTTTCCATTTGTTAACATCTTCAGCTATTTCTTTTCTAAGAGTTTCCAAATTCTTTTTATAGAGATCTTTCATGTCCTTTGTTAGGTAAATTCCCCAATATTTCATCTTCTTTGGCACAACTGTAAAGGAAATAGAGTCCTTGACTGTTTTTTCAGCTTGACTATTATTGGTATATATAAAAGCTACTGATTTGTGAATATTGATTTTGTATCCTGAGACACTACTGTATTCCTGATCACTTCTAAGAGTTTTGTATTGAGTCCCTGAGATTTTGCAGGTATAAAATCATATCATCTGCAAAGAGTGAAAGTTTGATCTCCTCTGGTACTATTTGGATACCTTTTTTTTTTTTTTTTTATTAAATCATAGCTGTGTACATTAATGCAATCATAGGGCACCATACACTGGTTTTACATACCATTTAACATATTTTCATCACACTGGTTGACATAGCCTTCCTGGCATTTTCTTAGTTATTGTGTTAAGACATTTATATTCTACATTTAATAAATTTCACATGTACCCTTGTAAGATGCACCGTAGGTGTGATCCCACCAATCACCCTCCCTCTGCCCATCCTCCCCCTGTCTCCCTTCCTCCCCTCCCTCTCCCTCTTCATCATATTCTTAGGTTGTAACTGGGTTATAGCTTTCATATGAAAGCCATAAATTAATTTCATAGTAGGGCTGAGTACATTGGATACTTTTTCTTCCATTCTTGAGATACTTTACTAAGAAGAATATGTTCCAGCTCCATCCGTGTAAACATGAAAGAGGTAAAGTCTCCATCTTTCTTTAAGGCTGCATAATATTCCATGGTGTACATTTACCACAATTTATTAATCCATTTGTGGATCGATGGGCACTTGGGCTTTTTCCATGACTTAGCAAGTATGAATTAGGCTGCAATAAACATTCTGGTATTGATTTTCTTGGATATTTTAGATAAGCAGAACTTTTATCAATAAATAATTAACTTTTCCCCTTGTCTTTCCATGTTTTCATATTTATCCTTATTTTTTATTTTCTTATCATTTAGGATATCTAGACTAATGTAGAATAATAATGGTAGCAGCAGATATCCTTTTCTTTTTTTACTGAGTTCAATGGTAATGTTCTTAATATTTTGCTATGGATGTCTGGGGATATATAACACTCTTTTCAAGCTAAGGATGTTTTCTTCCAGTCCCAGATTTATATGATTAATATCAAAAATAGGTGGGAAGCTTTTGCTAATTTATTTTGGCATTAATTTTTAAAACATATGTGTGTATGAAGATCTGACAATTAAGTTCATGAACTAGGAAACGTGTAACATTCCTCATTGCTGAATGTTTCTATAGCCACCTTTAAAGTACTCCCCTTGGGAAGCTATTCACTGATGTCAGCACCTAGTCCATCCTTTAAAGCAATTTGGAAGTTTTTCTAGAAAAAGCATCAACACTGTTGTCATATGATACACAAAAACACAAAACAATAACAACAAATGCTGCTTGGCAATACACTGCCACATATGCAAAATAACACAGCTGTGAGACACTGATCTAGCAAGGTTATGAAACATTATTGAGTTCTGTGTACGGTGCTGCCATGATAAGTGCATGGTAGCAAGTTTGTGAACTTAACCTTGTATGACAACAGCCTAATACATGTTCAGATTTTATAATTATTGCAAATACCATTTGAAAGAGTATGTGTATGATTTATGTTCTGTACAAGATTTCTCTCTATGTATAGTTGCTGTAAGCTTATTAATTATTATTTTAATGAACTAAACTTTACCTTTGAGTACTTTCTTATTTTTGCTTAGAAATGTATTAATGGGCCCCACTATGGTTGCAATTTTTGACAGTAACTTCTTAATTATCTAAGAGTTTAATCTTGAATGCCATGTTGTTTGATCTAAAAATTTAAAACTATGTAGATTCTGCCTTTTATCAATATAAATATTTATTTATTTATTTTATAATGTTCTGGTTTTATATACAATTTGTAATATTTTCATCAAACTGGTTAACATAGCCTTCACGGCATTTTCTTAGTTATTGTGTTAAGACAGTTATATTCTACATTTAGTAAGTTTCACATGTACCCTTGTAAGATGCACCCTAGGTGTGGTACCACCAATTACCCTCCCTCCACTCATTCTTTCCCCCTCCCTTCCCCTGCCTTTCCCCTTTCCTCATATTCTTGGGCTATAATTGGGTTGTAGCTTTCATACGAAAGCTATAAATTAGTTTCATTAAATATTTATTTTTTATTTAATACTTTTGGCCTTATATCAACATTTTATTTTTTGTCTGATAGTAATACTATAGTGTATGCTCCTAGAAGGTTTTCTTTGGTATTCCAAACAACAAAAGGCTGGGAATCTCTGCTCAGGGAAGGGCATTTTGCTGAGCTTCACATTTGGGCTTTTTATACTTACATAGTACTTATTAATCTTCTTCCCTTTTGAGGAGGTTGCTTTATTTTTCTCTATGACCTGAATGTCTAGGTAAAAGCCCTTTCAAGGAAGATTCTTCTTTCTTTCAAAAGTAATTCTTAAGCCTTTAGCCTGGGAAACAAATGTTAGAGTTGGTAGCTGCTTCGTTTTTCGTCTTGGAGAAGAAAGAGGGCTATTACTGACACAGTAGTTGCTGTTGACTGATGGCATTTTAATTAATAGGACCCATGAATGTCTTGCTGTTTAAATTTGCTGACTATGAGGTTGAGTTTCTCTGGAGCTCTTTTGGGAAGAAATGTTCTCACCTTGGCAATGGCCTTCTCTCAGGCTCATTTTAGGTTGAAGTTTTCTCCCTGTGGTTTCTGTCTGTTTGATCGCCTCTTTATTCTCTTGTCTAGAAATTCTATATTTCTCATTAGTTCGTGGCATCCTTTCTTCTTGATGACTGCAGTTATTGTTAAATTCTTATGTTAGGATATATCTTTTCTGCCATATTGGGATTTGGGGAAGCACTTTGTGCTCGGCTTGCTGTCTTGAATTGATCCTGTCATATTCTTGACCAGGATTTTTTTTTTTCATGAATATAAGGTACTAAAAATTCTAAATATAAGAAAGAATATAATAGTTGCCACCAAGATTAAGATTTAGAATATTATAATGACCATTAGACATTATGGTGTATAACCACCCATTATACATTCTTCCTTCTCTCCGAGTGGTAACCATTGTCTCAAACGTTGTATTAAATCATCCTCTTGTTTTTAGTAATAATTTTGTTTATATATCTAAACACTTTGTTATTTGTTTCTGTCTTGTTTTTGTACTTTATTTAAATTGAATGTCTTCTTTGACATCTTATCTTTTTCCTTAACATTTTTTTGTGAGATTCATCCCTGTTGATATTAATAAATACAGTTCTAATTTATCATTTTTGCAGTTGTAGAGTGTGTTACACTGAATAAAAATAGTGCTTATCTTCTTTGTAAAGATCTTAGTGGTTTCTAGATAGTTTTTAATCAGAAAGAAATGTTTCTGTTGTTCCTTTTCCCCTAAGGTATATGAGGGAGAATTTTTAAGGTTTATATGGGTAGTGATTAGAATGTTTGAATCATGAGATATGTACTCATCTTTAATGTTATTAGGTAAATTATTTTTTTTTCCCAAAAGATTGCATATATTACATTCCCACAAGTCCTACACAAAAGTTCTGAAGGAATCATATTGTCAGCAACATTTTCAAACTTTAAAATTTCTGCAAATATATTATATTTAAGGGTGTGTTTCATTTTGCTTTTAATTTGCAGATTCTTGATTACTAATGCCATTGAGCATCTTTTCATGCTTAGGGTATACAAATTCCTTTTTTTATGAAAAGCATTTGTATATTATTTTAATATTTTGTCTTTAAGTTCATTTGTATAAGTTTCAAAATAAATTTTGAGTATCAATCCTTTTTGATGATATATAATGAACATCACATTGTACTACAAATATATTTTCTAATTTTTAGTTATTCTTTCAACTTCTACAATATCTTCTTCACGGTTTGTGCTTTTGTGTCTTTCTATGAAAAACTTTCGTTATCTTGTTCTCAAAGTTATTCTTCCATATTTTCTTCTAACATTTCTCATATTAAGTGTTTGATCCACATGGAATGAAGTTTTTGAATTATGTTATCAGGCAGTTCCACAATTGGAAATTTTTTTTATATGGAATTTCCAGCACTACTATTTTCCCACTAATAAGTAATTCTACCTGCTATATATCAAGTGTACATGTATTTGTAGGTCAAATAATGTTTTTCATTTGTCTCTTTTTATCTTTGTGCTAATCCCAAAATTTAATTAAATTTTCACAAGAAGTATTAATGCCGATAGGGAAGGTATTTATTTCTTAGTACACATTTTAGTATCATCTTGTCAAGCCCATTGAAGACCTTGTAGGCATTATGATTTTGATATATATAAATTAATAAATTTTGAAAATTCGACATCTTTTACATATTACAATCTAATTTATTAAGTTGTTAAGTCCTTTACTTTTTAAAGGTCTTTTCTAATGTCTTTCAGCCAAGATTTTAATTTTTTAATGAAGATCAAGCAGCAGTTTGCTTAGATGTATTATTGGGTATAATTACTTATTTTTTATTATAAACAGACTTATTAGAGAATAATTTAAAACTCTTTGTGGTTGCTAAATGCAAGTGCAATTGATTTTTGTATATTTACCCCTTATCTAGCATTATTGCTAAACTCTTACAAATTCTATAAATTGTCTGTGTGTTATTTCAGGCTTTACGATTTGTGAATAGTGACAATTTTGTTTCCTCTTTTTAAATTTTGATCCATGTTATTTTATTTTCTGTCTTGTTTTCCCGGCTATGTCCTTTAATGGAATTTAAAATAAAATGCTGATAATGAGTAACCTTTTCTTGCTTTTAAAGGAAGTGTGAATATAAACTTTGTTGTGTTATTTGTGATTATATTTTATCAAGTTCAAAGCATTCTTTTCTATTCTATATTTCCGAGGTTTTTTCCTAAATCTTGAGTTTTACTATATGTTTTTCCTAATCTATTAAGGTGATCATATGATATTTCTTATTAGATGTGTTGATAAGATTCATGAATACATTTCATATTAGTAAATTAATCTTCAGTTTGGAATAAGGCCGTTTGGCTATCATTTTATATATTTATAGGATTTTTTTTTACTATTTGAGTTTATATTCTTTTAGTCATGAATGTGATAGCTCCTAGACTACACACCAGGGCTTGGCAGTAAACAAGATAAACAAGTTTCTGCTCCTCTGAAGTTTATTTCTGGAGAGTAGCCTTTAATTAACCTCTATTTTCTTTGACTGAGGTATTCCCCTTTAATATTATATAGTTACCATAGGTCACAGATGATTTTTTTTACACTATACTACAGTTAAGGGGAAAACACCTTAGGTGTGCCTTCCCATCTTTGCATCTAGTAATTATGAGTAAGCATTAGATTTCTTTGCTTTTTTATGGAAACTTGGATGGTACTAAAAAATCAGTGTCCTTGTAGAACTCCAAAAACATAGCTGGAATTATTAGTATTTACTGACTTTAGAATCATCCTTTAATGTCACTCTTATTAAAAATAAATGCTCCCAACTGAACATATTTTAGTATATGTGAGTTATAGTACAATTTTATCTGACTCTTGTAAGTTGCATACACTTTACTACATTTTAGTTTGTTCTGGTGGTGAAACTTTAACGGCCACTTCGGACTCTAGCATTGTCTCATGTGGCATTGCTGCACATCCTCAAAAAACTGAGCTGGACTAGAGGATTTCTATGGGGCTTGCCAGCTCTGATTAGGAAGGCGTTGCACCATAAATTAGTTCTTAAAGCTGACACAAATAACTTTAAACCCTTTTGGTGTACAATGTCTATGAAATATGCTGGTTTCTTGTTCTGTTCCTTAATCATAAGAATGGCACCATTTTCAAAGCAGGGTAATTTATACCAACAATCTATTTTATATACATAACTTTAATTTCTCTCCTTTAAATACTGGGGAACATTTGCCCTCTCAAATGCAGAAGGCCTGTCCATCTTTCTCCTTAGGGACTTTACTTGATTGTTAAGGTGGTTCATAAGCTGATAAAAGAGGTTTTCAGAGGCATTTTCATTTTATTCAAAAGACAATGTACCATTCATTAGGCCTTATTGCTTTTCTTGTTTTCATGTCTTAGAAGACATAGCTGAATACTTACCCCTCTCTGTACTTTCACATGGCCAGAATCAACTCTTATCATTATAAAAATGTAAATTAAAAGTGGCACTATTACCATAACAGTTAGCCTTGTTTGTATTCAGTGTGTGAAAGTTCAGAGAGAGAGAATTAATTGGGTTTTTGTTGTAGTTTTGCCTTGTTAATCTCGATGTGTAAATCTGCTTTCAGAGCATAGACCCATGGTAGGACAGCAGACATTGACGTTCTCCCTAGTCTTTGACCCTTAGGAAACTCTCAATTTCTTTTGCATTTCTTCTTGGAGAATTCAAAATTAGCATTTAAGCTGTTTTTTTCAGAAAACCAATCTTTATTAGATCCCTTCAAGTAAGTTACTTCAGATTACATGAGATCGGACTCCAACTACGTCCATGTTTTTAACTGAACATTTGTAAGGATTGGTAGGTGGAGATAAAAGACAAAGAGACAAAGGACGCGCTTTGACTACAGCTCAACTGTTCTGAAAATGACTTAATTTTAACAAGGCCACAAAATGTATATGATTATCTTATTCATGTTCTGAATTTACTTCACCAAAACAGTATTTTTTTTTTTGAAAGAGCATGTAATACTGATTCATTATCATATAGTGTCACAACGAGAGATTCAAAGCCTTCAAAGGCTCATTCCTTTGAAGATCAGCGCATCACTGGCTGTTGATAGAAGGATATGCCTGTGTCCCCCTCTGTGTGGCCTATAACACATTCCATAACAATGTGGAATTGAGCAACAAATAGCAACATTAATTGTGATCCTGATCCCTTTAATCTTTTTATTCCCACTCTAGCCACCTCTTTACATAGCTGCAAAGTTTGTGTATGGCGAGAGGTGGTCTGGGGAGAAGATGGAACACCTTCTCTTGCTCCATGTAATCCCAAAATCTATGGCAGCTTTATTCTGTCTCATTGAGCTGGGGATTTAGGAATCCAGCATAGAAACAGAAGAAAGAGGGCTTTGGGTAAATACCAGCTGGATGCTTTTGACATGTTGTTGCTGGGAGTGTGTAGGAATGGGTGGGTTTAACAATGTAAGGGAAGAAATACAAAAGCGGGTGTGGGTGAAAGATCAAAGGGGAAGGAACCATAATTATACAGCTTGTTTATTGCACAGTCAGAGAAATTCAGCTTTCTGTGAAGGCAAGACTCTTTTTTCCTCCCTAGAATTAACTAATTTCTGAGTAGATGAAAAACTACAGGCAATGGTCATACCTGGTCTGTGATCATTAAAAGATTTTTCTTACAGAATTCTTACCTTGTACTGAAATAATTAACTGTCCAGAGAAGAGAACAAGAAGAGTTCATATGACAACCATGCACAAGTGAGGCTGTCTTTGTTCAACTCTTTCCTTTGCCTTAAATTCTCTGCTAAGGTTCTGCACATAGGAAATGTGACAAACTTTTCGAGGTCCCTTTCAGATGTTAGTTCTTCAGACAGGCTCTCCTTGATCTCCAGCAGAAGTTGCTTACTCCAAGTTATGTCTTGACATTTTTTACCCATCTCTATTGTAAACACAGTTTTCTTTTATAATATTATATTTTATTGTTCAGATGCTTTTCTCCTTAGGTGCATTAAAGTGTATGGAGCTACAAAGGCATTGTATATTGTATCTCTAGTGTGTAGCAATTTTGTGGCACAAATTACATATAAGATAAAATGCTATTGAATGAATATCTTGATCTAAATAATATATGTTATTGGCTTCAGTTTAAATTTATATCTTGGTTGCTTATATAATGCAGATATATATAAGAAGGAATCATAGCAAAGGCAGAGTTGTCTTCTGATAATATAAATAATAAGGGTCATTGATACTAAGTACACAAGTATTATATATTTTTATGTTACAAAAACATAGAATCAGCCATGAGTAACATTTTTGGAAAATAAGAAATCAGTAGAAGTTTCTTGTTATTAAACACTTGATATATGCTAGACCTTGAGTAAATTTATTTACTTTATCTCAATTTACTTTTATGACTCTGTGGGTTTTTATTATTCCTGTTACAGAGATGAGGAAATAACCTCAAATAAATTAAGTAACTTTACTGAAATTGGACAAGTTGTAGACAGGAGAGCCAGTGTTTGAACTGAGCTTCATCTTACTTGCTTTCTTGTTAAGGTCTTCACCACTCTTCACGTCTTACCATAAATTTATAGTTCTTCATCAATGGATTTTTTTTTTTTTTACTTTATTTTGGTTCTCTTTCTAAATATGCATGGCTGAGTAAGATTTAAGTTGGTGGGTCTTTGATTTAGTAGCTGCTTATTGTACTTTTATGGATATGATGTTGTTCTAGTTGCTATGGGGTGAACAATCTTAGCTACATAAGGGCAGGAACTGTTTTTCATTAATTTCTTAGTCTCAAAGTCTCTATCTGATACAATACTTTGCTTATAAAAGCTATAAACATTTGAAATTTCGAATTAAAAGAGCAAAAATTAAAACATGAATTCTCTCTTTTTTTTTTTTTTTTTTGAGACAGAGCTTCTTTACGTTGCCCTCAGTAGAGTACTGTGGCATCTCCGCTCACAGCAACCTCAAACTCTTGGACTTAAGCAATTCTCTTGCCTCAGGCATCCAAGTAGCTGGGACTACAGGTGCCTATCACAATGCCCAGCTATTTTTTTGTTGCAGTTGTCATTGTTGTTTAGCTGGCCTGGGCTGGGTTTGAGCCTGCCACCCCCAGTGCATGCGGACAGCACTGTAACAACTGTGCTATGGACACTGAGCCAAGCTATGAATTCTGAAGTGAGGAGAATCACTGTGGGTGGATTGCCTGGACAGTTGGATTTGATAATTCTGATAATATGATATTTTGAAACTTCCTCACGCTGGTTATTTTAGTTAATTCCTGTCTGCTTTTGAGCATTGATTTGCAGAGTTCCTTACATAGGAAGGATCTGTACACTTGTCTTGGAAGTAGCAAAAAAAGGGGAAGGTGGAGGAGACCTGTTTCACTTCTAGGCAGCTGGTAGAGGCAAGGTGGGCGATGGTGGGCTGGGGCCCAGCACTAAGTCAGAGAGGGGTCATGGCACCTGAAGGGGAAGTGAAAGGGCAGCCTGGAGTACCAGATTCTGGTATCACTTATACTCTGCTGTATAGAAGCAGGAGACATCAAGGATGCCTCCAGTGCCATAAGCTTCAGAAAGTAAGTTTCTTTTCCCCAATAATAACAATGGGAATTTTAAGAAAGCAGTGCTATCTTATTTGAGGGAGAAAACAAATTCAGTAAAATGTAATAATTCAAAGTTAATTTCACTATATATTTCTGTTTTTATATCAGTATTGAATAATTATGAAAATACACATAATGGGTACATCCATATAAATTTTGAATTCAATTAGCTTTAATACTTACATATTCATAATCTCGGTGCCTAAATCATGAGTTCCTACTGATGTATTTTGTTCGTTTTTTTTAATCCTTGTATTTACTATAGTGTCTAATTTATATTAAGTGCTCACTGAGGATTTGATTAATGAACAAATTTCTACTTAGGCATATGGTGGTACTCAATACTTGAGAAATTCTTATTTTGAGTTTCAATTAGTTCATGACTTCATAGCACATTGTAACTACAATAATAAAATAAGTCTAATATTATATGCAATGCAAAGTATCAAATAAATTTTATTCTATGCTGACGGCTGGTATGTGTTGAATTTGAGATTTAAAAAAGCAAGTAGGTTAAAGGTTGCCACATTCAGACATTTAAAATATAAGTTCCTTATCTATACTTATCATTGATTTTTATGTTATTTAATCTAGTAAGATTAAAACAGCCATTTGAAATCTTTCCTTGTCCCAGCATTAATGCTTATTTATAACAAAATGATGCACTTCTCATTTAAAATGCTTATTATTTTATAATATTGCACATGGTTCTAATTTTATATGCTTACATCATGCTAGGAAAAAAGTCAACCAATTTAGGTTGCATGTGAAAAAGTAAAAAAAAATGCAGATTAACATATATACAAAATCGGTGTGAATTATATAAGAGTATTTTGGGAGAGGGTAGGTTAGTTTTTAACAGTGTCAGGAAACAATAAATTACATAAGGTCTGTATTAGATTCTTAATATTTAAATGTTATGATTTAGAGAAGAGCGGTAAAGGGAAAGTTGGCATAACTTTTAACTAATATAGAAAAATATAAAGTGTATGTACTGGAAAATGTGTCTGTTTCATGGATTGGAGCCAAAACACAGTTGTTACAGTTTTGAGCCCTACATGGAGGGCTGCAGAAAAACTCCAGAAATTTTGAAGGCTAATTAACATAGTTACAAAGGAAGATTACCAGAATGTTACCAGTATGAACTAAGTGGAAGTGAAACTAGGACCTTACCCAGGTTTATCAGTCCAGGAAACACTGCTTTTCAGAAAATCCTTTCTCCAGTACTTAGGGTTATTGTGTCTTAGATCCTCTATTAAATGCTATCAGAAGGAAATATCCGTAGCAGGCGTGGGTGAGTGTAACTTTCAGAAATTAATTGAATTATATTTTCAATCAACTCAAATGATTGTTTAATCTTCAGTTAGGATCCTCACCTGGGGATGCACAGCACATGAGATCCTAGTCTCAGGCCTGAGGCCACTTATCCAGTGAGAGGAGGGCGTGAATGGTCGCACAAGCAAAGCACTTGGGGACAGTCCACAATACCGAGAGAAGGCTAGGACGGGATTGGTGTTGAGCGTTTTGAGAACACAGAGGAGTGGCAGGATCTTGCTTGGAAAAATATCCAGTGTGACTTTCTTTTTCTTGCAATATCACTGTAAATTAATTTAAATCATCAATAATGATATTGGCAGAAATATATGGAGCATCTTATTAAGTGCCAGGCCTGTGAAAATGTTTGATGTAAGTTATTTTATTTTACTTCTTAAAATTATCTTAACAGATAGGCGTTAACTTCTTTGTTATTTTTACTATTTTGCGGGTATGAAAAGTTAAACTGGAAAAGGTCGTGGAGCGGCCTGAGAGGTACAGTATTAGTCAGTATTTGGTGCGACACAAACTAAACTCTGCTGTTATCTTACATAAATATGTGTGAAGCTTCTGAAAGGAGACACATAGCAGAAACACAGTGGTTGTAACTAACACAACTACTGTCAAAATCAAGAACAAACCCTCCCACATCCAAGTAGCTGTGAATTTTAATGGTAGCAGTGCCAAATTTGTTGAACTCAGATGAATAAGCCTCAACTGCAAAACTCATTTTTTGATATTTGAGGGCAAGAAATGTAAATTGGATGGGAGAAAAGTCACTTACTACAATGAAAATCCTTTTCAACTGTAACAATTGAAAGCATCTTTGGCACAAGAATATTTGTCAAATTGCGTATGTCTGATTGACGCAGCACTACCAGACCAGGAAAATATTCACAATTCCTCCAACATTTGGTGTGGAAGTGGGCATTTATTTATTTATTTTTTAAATAAGATAGTACTGGGACCAGTTTAAGGTCAGTCTTTCAGGTTAAACACTTGATCTTTAGTTTTACTATTTGTCTTATGGCTCCAAATTTTCTAGCTTAAAAATGGTTAATTTTAAAAATGAAGAGAAACACCAATTATGTGAAAATGAGAGGACTTAATTTATATATCATTCCCCCCCCCCCTTTTTTTAAAAAGTGGACTTAGACAGAACGATCTTTTCCTCAGGTAATCTCTTTTGATTAAGGAGCCGGTCAGTGACGTAGAGAAAGACAGCAGAGTAATTGCTTCCCTTCCCAATCATGTCTGAATAATCACTAGTCAAAGCAAGAAGAACTTGGAATATTGAGGTGTCTTCATTTTCTAGCCTCAGAACATTTCATCATTTCTTTATCTTCAAAACATATTTGAAACTTTTAACTGCCTTAAAGTTCCATACACAAAACTATACTGATGGAGAAAGGCTGGAACTCAGGATAGATGAAAAAACAACTATTCATCCCAAGTATTACCAACACCAAAGTGATCATCTCCCACACCTCCTAATTCTTAAATAGCATTTTGGCTCATAAAATCCAGAGCTATCAAAATAACTCATTCTAAATGACTTATTAATATAACTCATTCCTGAGCAATAGTTAATAGTTAAAAGGGGGGATATTAAAAAATGCTGTAAATGAAAGACAAACAAAATGTTAATGAAATTAGTGACTTTGGTTTAATTATACCTTAAATATCCCCAATCTGTAGATATTACCAAATTGTGATCAAATGTTTTCAAATATAAAGATGGTGCTCAATTTTTAAATTCTCAAACGAGTGGAGCCCCTGGGTCCTCTATTATATCAAAATGATCCATTGTATAAGTTTCCAAATTATGAACCACCAAGTATGATTGACACATAGAGTTACACATTCTACGACTGAGGAAAACTTACAGGTGCAGATCATACACCAAGTACAAAAGAAGATATACAATTAACCTAAAGTTGTAAATTGAAGAAATATATTAAGTAAATATATAAAGACTTTCTAGGTAATTTCCAACCAAACACTTGCTCAGGAGCTTGAAAATGACTTAAAAAGCAGCACCTCATGACTTGGCTCATATTTCCAATTTAAATGACTACTGCATATATTTTTGAGACATGGCATATAATTAATTATATAAACACACACACACACAAACACATATACATGCATGTGTACCTGAAGAAGAGATGAAGAGTGTCATAGTCTTTGTACTTGCTTCTATGTTTCATTCAACACTGCTATAAAAACTTGTAAGGCACTAGTGGTACTGATGCCTTGTGATTTTCTTGAGTACGGAAAGTGGACGGTTACCTGTCACTTATTTCTGTACAAAGCTGTCAGAACAGGTTTCCTTAAATTTTGCATAAGTTTGATTTAAGTTCCTAAAACCTTTTCACCAATGCATTTAACCAGAATGAGAAAATGTACTACGACAAATTCAAATATAATTATGATTTTATTTCTTATGTAAAAATTGTGCAAAGTTAAACAACTTACTCTTAGGTAGATACAACTTTTATGTTTATGCAGGACAAGATTTTCAATTTTTTGTTTACTCTGGGTAGGGGGTGGATGTTATTGCAATGCTCTTCTGTGAATGAAAAAATTCACATAAGTAGAGATACTTGCCTGAAGTCAGATATCAAGTAAGCAAATGCCAGACCAGAGTCAGGGCTTAAACCACAGCTATCTGATTTCAGGTTAGATATTCTTTGCATTAAACTACAACTTCTGCTTTAAATCTATTCAATATTACAGTTTTATTTACAAGCCAAAGGTTGGGATATTTGTGCTGCTATCAGTGCTGTTAACTAAATATTTGTAAGTATATGTAATTCTTTAATTGCTCGTAAGGTGCAACAAAAAATAGGTTATGCATTTTTAAAATTTCAGATTGATATGAGGGTATAATGTTCAGATTATACTGTTCTCATTTCTAAGGTGAAGTTCAAGTTATGGTTCAGCCCTTCACCCAGGGGTGCGCCAAACACCGTCACATTGTGCACATTAGGTGAATTAGGTGAGATCCTGCCAATCACCCTTTCTCCCCCCCCCTTCCTGTTCTCCCTTCACCTCTGCCTTCCCTCCTCTCCCCCTTGCTGACTATTCTTGTGTTTTTCTTTTGTGTGAGCTTATAGTCTATATATTAGTTTCATATTAGTATTGATTACATTGGATACTTCTTTTTGGTACATTCTTGTTAATAATGCGTTTCTACTCCATCCAGGTAAATAAAAAAGATATGAAGTCTTCATGTTTTCTTAAGGTTGAATAGTACTCCATAGTATACACAAACCACAATTTGTTCATCCATTCATGGGCTAATGGACACTTGGGTTGATTGCACATCTTGGCAATTGTGAACTGAGCTGCAATAAATATTCTAGTGAAAGTGTCTTTGTGCTAAAATGATTTTTTTTCTTCTGGGTAGATACCTAATAATGGGATTGCAGGATCAAATGGAAGGTCCACTTTTAGTTTTTTTGAGAATTCTCCATACCACTTTCCATTGAGGTTGAATTAGTTTGCAATCCTACCAGCAGTGCAAAAGTGTTCCCTGCTCTCCACATCCACTCCAGCATCTGCAGATTTGGGATTTTGTGATGTGAGGTAATCTCACTGAAGTTAGGTGATATGTCAGGGTGGTTTTGATTTGCATTTCTCTGATGATTAGGGACGGTGAACATTTTTTCATGGGTTCATTGGCCATTTGTCTGTCATCTTTGGAGAAGTTTCTGTTCAAGTCTCTTGTCCATTTATAAATGGTGTTGTTTGCTCCTGTTGATTAATTTGAGTTCTCTGTAGATGTTAATTATCAGCCCTTTGTCAGATTTATAGCATGCAAATATGGTCTTCTATCTGAACACTGTTTGTTTTAGTTGTGGTATCCTTACCTGTACAGAAGCTTTTATTAACCATGTCCCATTTATTTATTTTTTGTGTTGTTTATAATGTCCACAAATCGGTAGCCTTTATATATAGAAATAACACTCAAACTAAGAATCAAATTAAAGACACAATACCCTTCACAGTAGTCCAAAGAAAATGAAATACCAGGGAATATATCTAACATAGGATGTGAAGGATCTCTATGAACTGACATGCACACAATGTTTTGACAAATTGGGAAATATCTGCCTACCAAAGACGAACAAAAGATCAGAGGTTATTAGGATGCGGCCCTGCAGAAAGCTCTGAGATTGAGACTGGGGAGCCACTTTATGTACATGGAGTCCTTATGTGTGAGTATCAAATATCCTTACTTGTAAAGGTAAGAGAGTTGGTAGAGATCAGGGTTTCCCATTGGTGACTTCTGCCTGGTTCTGCCTTCTCATCAGCTTAGCACTCATGATATGCACAATTTCCTTTTTAAAATTCTATTGGAAGAGCATGTATTTGACTTTTAACCCTGGCTCCTACCACTTTCTCTACCTTATGATCTGTTCGATTCATGGATTTGGTACTTGCCTACCCCCAATATAGATGAATTCCAAGCTCCCGCCCCCCTTTTGTTTGCTAGAAAAACCTCTGTGGCATTTTCATGTACAATTAAGTGGATATATGTGTCACTGTACACGAAAAACAGCCAAAGTCGTCTTCTCTTCCAGACCTTACTGTTCTGAGCCCATAGACCCCATTTAAATTTGTTCCAGGTCTCTCAGTTCCCAAAAAGTAAAGAGAAATATCTCTCACAAAATTAATAAAATTAATCTAATATCATAATTCATGGAAATTCTTAAGAAGTGCATTAAATATTTAGGTAATCAGCAAGGGGAGTGAATGTTAGACCCCTGGAAGGAGTCTAATCTGATGAAACACAGAAATAATCACATTTACAATATTTGATACTTTAAATTCATGGAAACAGCTTCTTTTTTTTGAACTGAGTTCGTCTTCTTCTTCTTCTTCTTCTTCTTCTTCTTCTTCTTCTTCTTCTTCTTCTTCTTCTTCTTCTTCTTCTTCTTCTTCTTCTTCTTCTTTTAAATTACTGATTATATCAGGTTATCTGAGCCTGTTAGCATCGAATCCTAATCTTCAGTTCTTTTCAAAGAAGATCTTGCTACCTTTCTTTACTGAATTCAGAACACTGCGCACGATGCTTTCACCTTCTGTGGCAAAAAGCATCCTGTCTTGTTCCTGCTGTTTTCACCCATTCTCTCCTCTGTGTCTAATGCCATACCATTTCCCTCAAGCACTTTCTCACTCTGTCATTTTTATTTCTCTCTGTTGGCTCCTTTCCTGGCCTTCCCCGGAACACTTACACTTTTTGTTCCTTCTTTTCATTTCCAAACTTGTTTAAAGAGTAATCTTCACTAAGTGCTTGTCACGTGCCTCTGCAGCTCACTCTACCTCTTCTAATTGGTTATCTTCTCCCATTGTCCCTCGGAAATTGTTCTGCTTGAATTGACTGGCATTTAATGATATATCTATTTACATATGTAGATATGTAGAAACATAAAAAAGATTCTAAAAAAAAAAAAAAAAAAAAAGCCCAGAAGAAAACCCACCTTTAATTGTATTTCCCAGGGTGGATATAACTGCAGGTAATATTTGATAGCATTTGATTTTATTTGACATGGATAAATGTTCTCTTCATCTTCATCTGTAGTTATACCTATATTGTCTATGAATGTAGGCATGTGTATGCATGTACATGTAATATAATCAAACACACTAATGTATACATGTACACTGTGATATAGGTTTATTCTTTTCTTTTGTGAAATTCTCTTTCAATGTTAACAGTATTATCTTTTTTTAAATCTTTGCCTTTATAGCATAATAATTCTCAGCTTGTTTATTATTTAAAAATAAAACATCTTAATGTTTGTTCAGCATTTTGTTATATATACTAATAACTGAAGAATCTTTAGTCGTTTTTATAAAATTAATTAACCAAATTTTTGTATTTTTTATGTACAACATTGTTTTGAAATGTGTATACAATCTGGAGTGGTTACATTGAACTAATTAACGTATTCATTACCTCACAACACTTTACTATCTTAGCAGTTTTCAAGAAGACAGTTCTTTTAGTTGGTATCTCTTGAATTCACTCCTGTTTCACTGAATTTTTGTATCTTTTGACCAACATCTTCCCACTTCCTAACTCTTTTTCCCACCCCAGCCCCTGGAATCCCCTATTCTACTCTCCTGTTTTATAAGTTTAACTCCTAAAGATTCCACATCTATGTGAGATAATATAGTATTTATCTTTCTATTCCTTGCTAATTTCTCTTAACATAATGTCGTTTAGGTTTATTTGTATTACTGGCATTCTCTAAAGTGACAAATGTCTGACTTAGATACAACTTGCACAGAATCTATTACAGTAAGTCCCCAAGTTACAAATATCTGACTGAGGTATGACTCGCATTAATGAACAGAGGCTGTTACAGGCAATAGGTAATTGTACCTGTTCCAACATGCATACAAATTCAACTTAAGAACAAACCTACAGAACCTATCTTGTGTGTAACCTGAGGACTGCCTTGTATCGCAAGTGACAGGTTTTTTTATCTTCTAAATGTCTGAGTAGTATTCCCTTATACATACACCATATTTTCTTATTTCCTTCATTTCCTGATGTATACTTAGTTTGATTTCATATGTTGACTACTGGGAATAATGCTGCAATGAACATGACAGTTCAGATATCTCTTTGACACTCTGATTCATTTTCTTTGGAAATACATAGTAGTAGATGTCTAGCTCATATTGTACATATGATTTTAATATTTTGAGAAACCTCTATATGTTCTTTCATATGGTTGTACTAATTTACATTCCCACTAGTATGCAAGGGTTTCCTTTTTCTCACATCTTTGCCAGCACTTAAATTTTGTCTTTTTGATAATAGCCTTCAAGCAGATGTGAGTTGGCATCTCCTTGTGGTTTTAATTTGCATTTCTCTGTTGAGCATTTTTTGATACACCCATTGGCCATTTTAATGTCCTTTGAGCATTGTCAATTCTATTTCTTTGCCCATTTTTTTCTATCAGGTTATTTCCTTTCTTGCTAACAAGTTCTTTGAGTTTCTTATGTGGTTTAGATATTAATCCCTTAATAGATATATGGTGTGCAAATATTCTCTCCATTTTGTCTATTGGTTCACTTTGCTGTGCAGAAGCTTTATAGTTTGAAGCAATCCAATTTCTCTGCTTTTCCTTCTGTTGCTTGTGCTGTTGATGTCATATAAAAATACATTTTCAAGACCCATGTTTCAGAGCTTTCTGCCTATGTTTTCTTCTAGTAGCTTTAGTTTCACATCATATATTTAGTGTTTAATACATTTTTAGTCATTTTTGTATATGGCTTAAGATAGAGTTTAATTTCATAATTCTTGAATGGAGATCCAGTTTTTTCAGGAAAATTTGTTGAAGAGACTGTTCTTTCCCCATTATATGTTCTTGGCACCTTTGTAGAAAATCTGTTGACCATAAATGTGTGGATTTATTTTTAGACTCTTTATGTTGTTCTGTTGATTAAAGTGTCATTTTATAATACAGGGTGGCCATAAGTTTGCATGTAATTTAAAGTAGTTTACTATTTATTACTTTATGGCCATCCTATATATGCCATATTATTCTGATTTGATTACTATAATTTTTTTTTTTAACTATAGTTTTTAGTATATTTTGAAGACAGGTATTGTGATACTCTCAATTTTGTTCTTTTTTGCTCAAAGTCCCTTTGGCTATTTGGGGTTTATTTTGTGATTCAATATGAATTTTAGGAGTTTTTTCTATTTTCAGGAAAAACACCATTAGAATGATAGTGATTTCATTGAATTTGAAGATCACTTTGGGTAGTGATCCATCTATTCAGATGGATACTTTAGTAGTATAAATTCTTCTAATTCATGAAGTGGGCTATCATTTCATTTTTTTTTTTTTTTTTTTTTTTTTTTTTTAGTAAATAAGGTGTCTTTATTTATTTATTTTTTTTTATTGTGGAGAAGAGGCAGGGAAAGAGGGCGGGGGAAGAGGTGAGTGACAGGGTCGGGCCAGTGGCATGGTACCACATTGGCTGTATCTAGGTAGAGGCAGTTTCAGGCCGGGCCTTGCTGAGTCGTTGCTACGCGGAAGTAGCTCGATGGATCT